>NMRB01000453.1:164115-192606 GCA_002633025.1 Notospermus geniculatus | reverse complement strand
GGGTGGAGGGGGGCTAAAGAAGGGTCCACAAAACTAGGTCATGCCAGGACATTCTGTGCAGAAAACATGAATTTTAATTTTCATTGATTTATCTTGCCTTCGGTCTAAACTGAAAATACTTCATATTATAATTTCCAGCAGCGTTGCCTGAATCTCCCCGATTTTTTGCCGATATGCACGGGTTGTAATATCAAAGATGGAAATAATGAAAATTTGATTTTGTAATATCCACTCTCTACTGGAGAATTCCCTTTACACCCTTTTGATCAAGGTGTACACTGTTAGAAAAAACAGTAGATTTTACAGAAATGTTTTTACAGAATCAGTTCGTAAATGATAATAATGGGATTTTTTTTGTTATTTTACAGCACAGTCCTTCTTAAAACATATTTTCCCTGTCATTTACAGAATTCACATGTTAAAATACAGGATACATTCTTTTTTTCCTGTACATTTACAACAATTTCTGTAGTTCCTGTTCTTAAAACGAAACATATTGTAAAAGTACTGAACTTTATTAAAATAAATACAGATCTCCTTAGAATTCTTAATAGTGAATTTCTATATTTTTACAACATCTGCCTTTAAATATAAGGCCGCTATTCTTCTACGGAGATTGTTCTAAATTTACAGAAACTCTGTGTTTCAACAGAAACTGTCCGTAAATGAAAACAAGAGGCCCATGGGCCTTGCGCTCAGCTGACTATGCCCTGCTAACTCAAGAGGTTGTAACAGGGGAAAAGAAGTCAAGTACATGTATGTGTACGAATTATTAACCTAGTGGTAGCACTAGTATGATTTTCGGGTTATGCCACCTGGTGGCCATATTGGATGTCCAATCGGGCCGAAACTAAATGTGCACATATAGATAATTATCTAGAGGGAGCCACACATCAAATTTGAGAACTCTGGAAGTCATTCCTGAGTAATAGCACTTTGATGATTTTTGGGTTATGGCACCTGGTGGTGGTAGCCATATTGGAAGTCAAATCAGGCCGAAATTTGAGATGCACCTAAAGGTCATCAAGAGGGAGGTACATGTCATGTTTGAGCACTACGGGTCAAGCCGTCGCTGAGTTATAGCACTCAAATGATTCTCAGGTTACGCCACCTGGTGGCCATATTGGACCGATCGTGCCGAAACTTGGTATTTTTGAAGGTACCCTTCTAACGTTTGTGCAAGATATGAAGTCGCTCAGTGAAATAATGGCAAACTGTGACAGGTTCGTTAGTTTTATACACCTCTGACCTCTGTGACCTTGAAAAGTAGGTCAAATCAAAAACCCGTTACATATATTATGTATCATGATTAGATACACCTATGACAAAAATTTGGAAATGATCCAGTCATTGGATCAGGAGTTATTGCACTTTTTGTGTTTTTGGTTTTGGCCACGGCCACCTGGTGGCCAAGCAAAGAATTGAATCGGACCAAAACTTTGTGTCGCAGGTCATCTAACCTAGGGGTGTATATGTACCAAGTTTCAGATCAATAGCCCCAGCGGCTACGAAACGTGCCACCAAAAGGCAAAATTCTGAACTTTGACCTTTGTGACCTTGAAAAGTAGGTCAAATGAAAACCCGGTTATATATTTTATGTATCCTCATTAGATACACCTATGATCAAAATTTCGAGATGATCTAGTCATTAGTTCAGAAGTTATTGAGGTTTTCCATTTTACGGAAAACGTCCCCTGGAGGGCATAATGTAGGTCGAATCGCATTTTTTTTCTGTGCTGTTTCAAGCCCTGCCTAGGGCCTACCGATCCACCAAGTTTCATGCCCCTGGGCCTTACGATAGCGAAATGTGCCAGTTTAACAGACACACAGACTGACACACACACACACAGACAGACATTTTGAGCCATTTAGTCATATGAATAGCTCCGCTGACCTTTGGTCAGCTGAGCTAAAAATGGATTTTTTTGTAAAGTCCTTTTTACAGAAACTGTTTGTAAATGATAATAATGGAATTTTTTGTAAGGTCTTTTTTGCAGAAACTGTTCGTAAATGATAATAATGGAATTTTTTGTAATGTCTTTTTACAGAAACACTTCGTAAATGATAATAATGGATTTTTTGTAGAGTCATTTACAGAATTCACGTTAAAATACAGGATACATTCCTTTTCCTGTACATTTATGACAATTTCTGGAGTTCGTGTTCTTAAAAAGAGACTATTCTAAATTTACAGAAAAAGGATTATTATCTGTGTTTTAACCGGTGACTTCTATAATCGAGAGGTTAAGAGATCGCTCCGTTAACGGTAACACTAACGCTAACGTTATTTTTTGCATTGCAAATGTACATCAGAAATAGCGTTATCGTTAGTGTTATCGTTAACAGATCGGTTTCTTAACCTCTCGAATGACGTGAAACATTTATGCAAAAAGTTGTATATTTACGCAATAACTTGTAATTTTACAACTTCGCCGAAGTAGTGAATCATTCTGCGCATGTGCAGTTTGTACTTCCGATTGTTGGCTTCCGTATACTGTGAGTTGATAATTCGAAGTTTTATCTCATCAAATCCTTGAAAAATCTTATTTATAAACGGAAACAGAAGACATTTAATGGTATTTACTGTAGGTCTGCTGGCATGCAGTGGCTGGTGGAGTGACCATTACCCTCCTTCTCCAATGCAGTTTGTTGTTTTTATCGTCACTATACCTAGTTGTTTTCTTCACTGAATATTCATTTGATTTCATTATTACAGTCCATTTGTGACATTTGTGATATGACGTTTGATCATAAAGAATTGTAACCATTCCTTTATGGCTTTATCATAAGTCAGTTCCCAGTACTTCTTTGTTTTTACAGGAAGCAATTTTGTGCTGAAATGGTACCACCTATAAATTTACAGAAAGTGCCTGCAGCAGAGTCCCCAGTACGTCTTTGTTTTTACAGGAATCATTTTTGTGCTGAAATGGCACCACCTATAAATTTACAGAAAGTGCCTGCAGCAGAGTCCCCAGTATTTCTGTGTTTTTACAGGAAGCAATTCTGTACTAAAATGGTACCACCTATAAATTTACAGAAAGTGCCTGCAGCGGAGTCCCCAGTACTTCTGTGTTTTTACAGGAATCTGATGAGGGCAGTTACAGATTGCTGTATTTGTAACTTCACCTGTAAATATACAGAAAGTGCTGGGGACTCTGCTGCAGGCACTTTTCTGTAATTTTATCGACAAAATTTCTAACAGTGTACATCGTTACATATCCTGATGGGCGTGGCAAATCTACTCACCGTTGCAAGTGACTTCGTAAAAGTCATAACCATTTTCTGATGTTAACTTGTCACTTGTAATTGGTGCCATGTTGAAGTAGCAAATTTTGGATTTATGGTAATCAACCGACGGGCAAATGTAAGTCTTCCCAGTGGCGCATTCTTCAAGACACTCTTTGATCGATTTTGGACTGCGGCTCATTTTATCATCACCGTGACGAACACTACTCGGACTTCTCTGGAAAAGAAAAGATTTTAAGTGTAGGTTCACGAATAGACCAGGGCCAACCGCACAGAAAGTCCGATAGTGCTTTCGGTGCCTATCGGCGGTTTAGTTAATGGGAAAATGCGTTACACTAACTGCCGATAGCGCCGGTAGCACTATCGGACCTTCTGTGCGGTCGGCCCAGGCAGAAAGTGGTAAAGTGGGGGTCGGCGGATTGCAATGAAATTTGGTGTATAGATGCCCCCTGGTGAGGGATAAATGCACGCAAGATATTGACCCAATCCTTTGGCTAGTTGGGGCGTATATGGCAAAAGTGTGCTTTTACAGGGGTCAAAGTAGGCAGTCATAGTGAAGCCTCTGCAGGGTCCTAGATGACAAAGCTGGTCTGAAATTATAGGATGAGACCTCATCTTTAAAAAACAAAAAGAAAATCTTTGGGTTTTCTTGCCGTTACAGAGATTTGCCGTTGCCTGTGTATATGTAGACATTTAAGGGTTATGTAAAGTGACTGGAAATCTCGAATTTTTGACGCAAAAAATCTGAGTAACTGCACAAAGAATTGGGAAAATAAGGCTCCGGGGCCCTCGGGAACCGTCATAAGAAGGTGCCCCGAGCCTTATTTTCTCAATTCAGTGTGCAGCTAGTCAGATTTTTTTGCGTCAAAAATTCGAGATTTCGAGTCCCTTTACATAACCCTTATGTACTACAAAAGAACGACATAGCCGTAATACATCCGTAGTACATCAGTAGTGCATTTATGCATGACTTTGCACCTGCATATCTCTGCAATGAAAAGAGTAACCAAGGATTTTATTCTTGTAATCAATAGAGGCATCCCTCAACTCCTTTCTCTGATGTGCTCACCTTCCCACCCCTGCAGAGGGTCCGTAATTCGTTGGAGACCAAACAATACCTTTTTTGACACGAAGGCAATACAACACTGTACCTTTAAATCAGGAGTGATTTGGAACTAAACAAAAATGGGAAAAAATCCAAGGAGCATCTATTTTCATTCATATATAAGGAATATCTCCTGCTATTGCCTGCAAGGCGTGAAAATTCACTCGAACGGACAGTATTTTGATGAAAAATTGCTGTTATCATTAAAAAATAGTTTTCGGCAGTATTTTTGCCCCTTACTCCCAAACGGTGTGACCAATCTCCGAAATATTTGCCCTGTCCTCATTATGCCCCAAGGCCATCTTCTGGTAGGAATTTGAGNCCCGCGTTATCACTTTTTGCAGATTTTGCATGGTCCACTCGTGGATTGACACTTTTAAGTGTCACAGGCAAATGGTCAACCTTCCTTCACATGACAGGCTAAAGGTGATGATTTACAGTCCATCAGTATTTTCCTTATCACAGTGAGGTTAATGGAGGATCCTTCCTGGTCACAGGCAAAAGGTCACCCTTCCTTCACATGACAGGCTATCACCTTTCCTTATCACAGTGAGGCTTTTTTTAGGCACCACATGCACAAAACATCTTCAGTGTAATTTTTTTGAGAATTTCCCTAAGAATTTCCTTAAGTAATCATCCTTAACCTGAGTGGTATGCATAAAGCATCTGAAGATGAGAATATTCTTCAAAATCTCCTTAACTTTAAGGTACCTCATGAAGTCTCATAAGTGAAAATTTTGTCCTTATATCCAGCAAAAACTTGTGTCTTTGATCTATTCAAAGCTGTGCAGCAGCATCATTTCTTCATTGCTCTTAATATTGCTGGTTACATTGAAGTTAATGAAGTCGAAAGGGCAGTGCGCATATCAATGATATTTCGGGACCGTGAAAATCCTGTTGATTTTTACCCAGATGATGATATATACAGTACAAGTGATTCGCTTTGGTAGAGCGAGAATACTCTTCATAAAATCGATCTTCTTGCTGCAGATATAGAACCACGTACTTACAGAAGCCACGCAGTTCCTGCCTTACTAGAGGTTTTCGTTACTAAGAGAAATTCTACTGAGTTGAGAAAATTCCTATTATTTAAGAAAATTCTTAACGTGCACAACCATGTGCTTGCTCACTTCTTGAAACGGGGATTCCCCCTGGCATTCCCAGTGTGAGATATTGTGACAATGAATTCTACTGGTTAATGCACAGACTAAATTTAGCTCTTGGCCCAAGAGAAATCCTACTGAGTTGAGGAAATTCCTAGTATTGAAGAAAATTCTTAGATGAGGAAATTCTTAAGGTGCTTTGTGCATACCGCTCAAAGGATTTCCTTACCTAAGAATTTTTTTATGAAGTTAAGGATAATCTTACACTTAATATAATGATTTTTGTGCATATGGTGCATATAATTTTCTTAGTAAGTAGGCTACCTTAGCTGTTTCTTAGACGTAGTAAGATCTTAGCAAGAAAAATCCTAGTAAGATTTTTGTTATAAGATTCCTAATCTTACAAGAAAAATCTTAGTAAGATTTTTCTTAAGATTCTTTACAGGAAACAGTATAGAAGATTTTTCTTAGTAAGATATCAGTAAGAAAAATCTTACTAAGATTTTTCTATAACAATCTTATCAGAAAAACCTGACTAAGAAATTTCTTACTAAGATCTTACTCAGAAATAGCTAAGCTACTTACAATGAAAATTATAAGATTATTAGTACCGGTACATAAGATTCATGTCATGGGCAGGGCGAACTCTTCCTTACGACAAGAGTTAAGGGGCATGTATAGAGGTCACTGAGTGAAGTACCACAAGTGGGACCCATCCAAAAAGTTCAATATCCGTTAGGTTGACAGCCAGAAGGGCATGGCCATCAGTGTCTATACATGCATGGCTCACTGTACACTGCACACACACACTAATTACACAACCCCCATTGTCTTTACGAGACATTACATCACCACGAGCTTCGGGGGCGGGGCAATCAAACTCCATGCCACCACGCTTCCCGACTAATCAAATAACATAAAACGCAACATAATGAATATAGCTAGAGACAACGACCCACGAAAATGTTGTCTTTATCTCTGATAGTCCAGAATCACCGGTGAAACTTGCACTGCATTTCTAATTTCACAAAACATGGGAGCTGCCATTTTCCACCTAGTCTCGCTCAGCTACACATTTTGTGTTGCGAGTCCCACTACACATTTTCCAGTGAATTCGACGACTTTTTGTTGCTGGTCACCATGTTGTCACCTGAGTGGTCGAGTTCGGACTGTATTGAACCCGAGTAACGATGTCGGTCACATTTATGACGTCAAAGAGAGTACATACCTGAGGAATTCATGGAGTTCGGGTTGTGGTAATCGACTCGACGCGACGCGACCACTCGATGACTCGATGGTTGCTAGGGAGCGGTATTTGGGCTAAGTACAGTAGTACACTGACCATTACCGGTGCCTTAGAAAATTTGTTGCAGAAATACACCTTCCCACTTTGACTCATTTTACATAAACGTACATCTTCTGGTTGATCTGAGCCACTGACCTAATTGCACCTTGCACCCCACTGGT
The DNA here is from genome assembly GCA_002633025.1 of Notospermus geniculatus. Lineage (NCBI taxonomy): Eukaryota > Metazoa > Nemertea > Pilidiophora > Heteronemertea > Lineidae > Notospermus > Notospermus geniculatus. The sequence goes on along the minus strand of NMRB01000453.1, from coordinate 185,685 downwards.
TATAAGTGGGCTATTCCAATCCTCTATTAAGTAGGACAGATTAAGCAATCATGTGCATCAAGGCAAGGGGAATGCATAATGGTTGCGGCCCAACGTTATTATTCATCGGAATTGAAAATTGTGTTTTTGATATTAAAGAATTCTCTGTTAAAGTGCATAACTTTGTAACCCATGTAACCTTGGCGCATCATTACTTGACTTGGCCCATTTTCCCGCGTGACGGGTTGTAAGCTGCGTGGCCAGTGCAGAAACACGACGAAGATCGTATATATTCTTGCATAGTCGTAAAACTGGAGTGTAATAGAGAGCTTCTGCACCCGCCCGGTTAGGCCGTACGACTACGTTTATCTATTGTTTGGGTGCACTCACACAATACACTCTTAAAAAATTCTCGTCGTACTGACAAGCTGGAACTCGTTCTCAGAATATGCTTAAATTGACAGGGTCTGTCTTGTCAATTGACAAGTTTTTTACTTGTCATCCTCGGAAAAGAGACATCTTATCATTGAAACAACTACATCTCGTCATTCAGGCTACACAAAAATTAAAAATTACGCGCCAAGATACCGTTATGCGGTAGTTACAAGTACTAATAACAGGTACATATGAAAGAAAAACTCTCCCAAATTTGAGGGCCTACGGCGGGATTCGAACCTACGACCTATGAAATGTAACTACTAGACATAACCCGTAAACCCTCCTGGCTATTGAGGCAACGATAGTGACAGCATGCTTAGAGTTCAAGAAATTGAGCGATAAATGTGAGGGAAGCGCATGCGCAATAATGTCCTGCCACCTGCAACTTATCGCCATAACTAGAGACCTTGTCGACTGGATAAACTGAACTCGTCACAGAGATGTGCGACTCGCCATGACAAGTAATTGTGTCATGAATGACGTAATTCGTCAGGCTGACTAAAGCATCTCATCCATATTCGCAGACAAGTTGCGGTGACAAGAATTTTTTAAGAGTGTAGATAAACGTCGTCGTAGAGCCCAACCGGGCGGGTGCAGAAGCTCTCTAATATTGATGGCGACGAAGTTTACTTATGTCGGAATCCACAAACTATCTCGAAATGGTAGCAAAGCATGGGCGGATTGTTGGCCAAGGATGGGCGTACCTGGATCAGCGGAGATCGTGCGTCTCAGAAATACGATGGGGCCTACATGCGACAAGACAACAAATTTATCGCAATTGCACACGATGACAATTTTTCTTTCTTCTATTACCGGTATCATTATCCCTTTTTTATTTACTAGTGCAATCACTTGGCCTACTTAGCCGATTTGCGCGTTTTGAAGCTTCCCTAGCAACCATCGAGTCATCGAGTGGTCGCGTCGCGTCGAGTCGATTACCACAAGCCGATCGAGCGACCACTGAGGCTTGTCCCACGACTAGTCTGTTGGTCGGATGATCTACGGCAGACTAGGCGACAAAATCCACAAATTCCGGTCGTTATGGCAGACGGCGGGGTAGTCTCCTTCAAAAAGTCGCTCGTGTGCCCCGCCCTTAAGCCTAGGGCCTAGGCCTACTAGGCCTACCCGTAGGCCTAATGGCTGCACAGCATAGCCCCCATGATCTCTACCGGTACAGCTACACAACACATTTTCTTTTCCCATCGTCCATCTTCTCTCCAAAACACTACTTTCCCGCTCATTTTTAACAACATGTGTCGCGACATGTGTCACAACATGCGTCTAGTGTATACAGGGGCAAAATTTACTGTTTCCGTCTGTGTCGGACACATGTGTCGCGACATGTGTCTTGAAATGTTGATAGTGTACACAGACCTTTAGATTCCTTTCACACCGGAAAAGGCCAAAATGGGAAGACACCGAGAGGTATATTTGAGATGTTGTAGGGACATGTACCTGAGCTACAACCCATACGAAGGGCTGCAAAGGGTGCAACTAGCAGAGAGGGGCAGAGTAAAAAGGGACAAAACAAATTGTCCTCTAAAAGGTCATTTCCTCCTTCAAGACGAGTTATAGTGGTGTCAGATGTGGGGGAAATGCATCTGAGAAAATCTAGATTTTCAATTTTTTCTGGGGGAGGACCCCCCAAACCCCCCTCGCAGTGCACACACAAAGGGTCGGGCTTCGCCCTCCAGACTGAATCCAATCAACTTTGCCCCCCACCACCAGGCCATAAGACTAACTACGCCCCTGTTGCTTCATGATTAGGGTACAGGTGTAATAGAATCTAGTGTCCCGTCTTTCTGATGGCCCCATGCATTGTTTGTCACAGGATTAAGGGTCTTGGTCTCGCTACAGCCCACCCAAATTCAATGGTGCCACTTAATCCATAAATTTATTCTTGGGGGACATCACATATCGTGGGACATAAGATTCTATTACCCCGGTACAAATAAACACTGTCCATATATGTTTTGTACGAGTGTACATAATGACTAAGCCCACTCCTCATCATAGCACCCCACCACTAAACAGACTGACCCAGAGTGTTATCTGCATACTACAACTGAAAACCCATGCCTGGTACATGTATCTACTGTGGTCTCGGAGTTATGCCGGATTGGGGGCGGTTCTATAGGCCTACATTATAACCCGCAGGGGTAGCCTTAAATAAATGATAGGAATTCCCGAATACAAATCTCGGGAAGGCATGTCTTGGATTCATTCATATTGAAAACATGAAACCAACATCGTAATAGCAAAATGGTCGGATATGAAGCCAATCCGTCATAACTCCGAGACCACAGTATTTTACTCATCTAGGCATTTGGCCTATTTTTGTGTACTCCAATGCTAGCCAGCTACTTGTGAATAGCGGGGACATGACCCATCTATAATTGACAACACCTGTGCCTGAACTTCCTTCAACTCTTGTAGCCTCTAGACTACCATGACATGATGTGTGTAAGGAACATCGTCATTGGATTTCCCCAGCATGAAAAAGGTGGTAGGTGGGTAGGTGGGTAGGTGGTAGGTGGTAGGTGTTTTTAGAGAGGGTGGGTAGGTGGTAGGTGTTTTTAGAGAGTGCCATAACAACTCATAGTATCACTTCCATATTTGGGAATCAAACATCGATGACTGACTACCGAGCCCGGGCTACCGAGAAATTAAGAAAAAAACTATGTTGCAAAACTTATGATCAGTATCTGTGTAGTTCTGAGACCGCCACTAGTCCTTCGCCCCTCTCACCTTATCCAGATCAAGTGCATTCTCCCATATATTATAGTGTTAGCCAGTTATACGTGCATCTCCCGTTTGCCAAAATACATAGGCTACAACTTCCGCAATCGTCGTAAGGGAAGTAACTAGATAAAAGAAGATAAATCAATCACCTGAGAAAACTGATTACCTTGAATGATATTTCATGGCCTGGACAACACAACTTGCTGCCATCTGCAAAAGAAAAATAAATGTAAGCTTGGTGCTGTGGTTTTACTTGCAAGTCAGAATACGTATCGCCAATTGGGATTTGGGATCATTGTTTAGCTGAAGTGTGAAATTGCTTGCGTAAGGAATGTATAGAAGTTACATTGGTACTTAATTGCATTCAGAAGTATGAAGTGCATCCTTGTAAATATAAGAAACTACAGATAACACATTTTCATTGCAGATAATTTGTGATGAGTTAGAGCATGGAGGTATTATTGAGAAGGAGCGAGCACGACCCTGATCGCTGTGACCACAATTCCACGCCCCCATTGTTTGCCATTGTTCCCTTCTATTAGGCACTTTCACATTTTTTTCAACCCATCTGAATGTACTTGATAATGGTTTAATCAGAAAGTACAGACCAAAAGCAAAAAAATGACACCTCATTTGTTAAAATCCATTGGATAGAAGCCAAGATATTCAAATATGAAGGTCTCATTATGCGGCCTTTGTTTTAATGGTAATTACTAAAGAGAGAGGACAAAAAACTGTGACGAATTTTGCTGAATTTTCTTAAAAGGATACCCTCTCAATGATCTGGCACTATTTTTTTATGACTGATGCAATTTCTTTGAAAATTTCAGGCTAGATTGCTCTTGATGCTACCAATCATAAGATCTCGAGACAAAATGGCCACGTTATACCGATGACCTGACCTCAAAGGTCAAAGGTCAAGGTCAAATGTGGCTCATAGCCGGGCTCGTAGCCATTTCGTCTCATTTAAGGAAGGGATCAAGGTGCATATTTAGGCCACTCAATGCAGACATTATTCACTATAATTGTGAGTCTGGTCCACATAAATAAATTTCTGTCCATTCCTATCCGATAGATGGCGCTACAGTATGCGGTGGCAGCCATCTTGGATGAAAAGCGGCATGGGAATGTGCAAAAAAGGGTGCGGCCACTTTGGAAGAAGAACCCTATCATGTAGGGTATCAATGGAAAGCTTATCACACATAGAATGCATTTTAAGAGAGAAAAATAGCCTTAAGCTTCTCTCATTTGACTTAAAGCTTCAAGAATCTTTGTTTCAAGAGTGGTGGGGTGCGTCCATTGCAATCGCCAACCACAAACTAACCTTCAGTACGGTATGTCAACTCAAATCAAGAGCTGAGTGGGAATCAATCCACAAGAATGATATCATCTGATAGAAAGTCTGTCAGGAACTGGAAAAGTGGCACTGAGAAATCCTCACATGCATCCTCACTCTCATTCCGATCCCAATATGATATTGTCAGCTTACACGTTTTGGTGCCAGGTGACTTCACTTTGAGTATGCGCCCATTGTACCACTTGTCAGTTCCATCCTCATTCTCCCAAACATGTTCAATGTACTGATTCACCAAAACTGACTGATCAGCAACAACAGTTTTCATAAATGCAACTTTCTCTGGGGAGGTATCACAGAGCAAAGTGTCCATCTCCAAGTCACCACTAAGAACCAACTTCAGCTGTTTTTCTACTTTCTTTCGTGTCTCGATCTCATTCTTCTTAAACTGTCTCTGTCTGTGTAATTTCTCCGCCAGAACAGCACGCTTTTTCCTCAGTTTTCGCACTTTTGCTGCCCTACCAATTGCATAGGACACTATTTTGTTCTGTTCCTCTCTGGGTTTAGAATTCAACCAGTCCAAAGTATGGTTCTTTTTTGCCTTCACTTTGCCATCGGTAAATCCAGTCGTAGCATTTGGTGCACGTCGATACTGATGGTCTACGAGACCAAGCGTTTCTTCAGAGAAGATGTTGTGTGTTGGGGTAGATTTGGTCTGCAACAACATCTGCTGCGTGGGAGCAGACAGATCACCTGAAAGGTACTGCTCTAGCTGCTTATCCATGACCTGAATGATACCACAAATGAGACCAGACACAACAGTACAGAAGAATTCCTTCAGTTCTGGTGCATATCCATCATTTTGTAAACAGTTCAATATTTCATCATTTGCATCAAATAATTTGTCAAAGGCATCTTTGCCAGTTGAAAGTATGTTCATGGGCTGCTCCTTCAGAGTTGCCAAATTCACGCGGCATTGTTTCAGATCTGAAACTACCTCCAGGTTCGAAAGTTCATTACAGTAGAAAAGCCTCATCCAAGGACCTGTGAGGTACTTTCCAATCAGACCTAAGGCACGAACTTCAATCATCAGCTTGTCATGCTTCAAGTCAGCTTCAACTGCAGTGCGTAATGTGTTCTTGCAGGTGCAATATCTGGGAAAGTAGACCGTCGAAAGCTTGTCACGCAGGAAAAAGAAGACGCCAGAGAGGTGAAATAATACGTGCAGCCTGTTCCCAACGTACCTCACAACAAGACCAGATTTGACTGCCTCATCCTTCAGAAAGTGTTTGAATCCAGCAGGATCGCCAGAACCTTGCTTATATCTCATCTTGCTCAGACCATACAATAGGTTATCAGCAGCACAACTTTTACCCCATGTATCACCTTTCACACCATTCTCAGTTTCAATTTTCTTCAGGACAGTGCGAGATTTACCAGCAAATCCATCGAGTGGGTGCACGTTACATTTCATTTCAAGTAACTGCATGTCAAGATCACGCCCAAGTTGTTCAATAACACAGTGGTTTACTGCCACTCTGTCACTGATTGCGTTTTTCACCTGTTTTACCACCTTTGATTTAACATGACTGACACTTTGTTCATAGCATTCTGAATACGATACGACCACATCATCGATACTGTCCTTTATATGTCCCACATAATCTTGCGTTGTTCCTCCAGCAAGCTGTTCAACCTGAAGTACACGACTGCTACGCTGTTCACAAGGCACTTTTGGAGCAAAGTTCATATGAATTTCATTCAAGTGGTCCCCATCCACTGATGTAGCATCCCATGCAATAGTCATATTTTCACTGTTTGCCATTTCCTCTCCTACTTGAATGTCACTTATGACCCCCAGCTCATATGCACAATGGCTAGCCATCTTTGTGCTCGCAGAACAATCAAGCTCCATTCCACTCATTTCCTTCACAACATCATGAATAACAGTCCCCACTTTTTCAACAGGTACTTGGTTTAACAGACATGTGTATACAGCCTTTCTGTATTCACAACTGTAAGTTTTCTTGTCAGTCTTGGCTCCTATGACCTGTTTCTCACTTTCCTGGTCAAGAAGCATCGCCCGCAAAGCCTCATTTTCACTGTCCACCTTCTTGATCTCCCGTCTTAGTGCTGATATCTGCTTCTTGGCATCAGCTAACTCGCTGCTGTGCTTGCATCTGTGCTTTTTTTTCTTAGTCTTTTTCACTGACACTGGTTGCTGCTCTATCTGACTAACTTTTTTCAAGCGTATTATTTCAGACTTCGCCCTCATTAGTTCCCTTTTCAGTTGCCTCCTCTCTTCTCTGAGCTCTGCTTCAATATTTTGCTTTCTGCCTAGTGAATAGCGTAATGTTCTTTTCTCAAAATTAATCAAGAAACTGTCATTCAAGTTTTCCTTCAGCTGCTTTTTCTGTAAAGTCATTTTTTTATTGATTCTCTCCTATGTTTGCATTTGCCGCAATCAGTTTTCAGTTTCTTTGGAGATGAATAGAAGGTACTGACAATCCCCCTTTTATTCGATGCTTTAGTCAACGTAGCAGAGGGTGCGTGTAGTATACTGGTGCTGGCCACAGAGTCTACGCTGGTACATGTAGTAGTGGTAGGCTGGGAGTCAGAAACGGTCCAGGTTCCACTTGTACTGGTCAAACTAGGGTCCACACTGTTGCTGGCGGGCAAGGATTCAGAAGAGGTACAAGCATCAGTACCACCAGTGCCGGTCCTGGCTGGACTATCCACTATGTTACTGGTACCAGCAGGTTGGGAGTCACTATTACAAGATGAGGAGATAGGTTGAGAGTTACTGCTGGAAGAAGGCTGAGAATTGGAGACAGCACAAGTCGGAATCCGAAACTCCTCATTCATGAAATTGATGGTACATTTTGCGTCCCGTTCTATATGACCACGTCGTTTAGTCAGTACACTTTGTACAAGCCTCCTTGTTTTGCGTTCCAAAGCATCCCTGCTAATGGTCCCGAGAGATTCACTGCTCCTGGTGGCAATCCCAATTAGATCATCTACAAAGTCCTTTTTAACTTTGTGCCTGAGATGCAGGAAGTAGACCAGTCCATTTGTAATTCTCTTTGGCCTGCCAACAGTCGGTCATTGTCCAGATGCGTTCCAAAAGTGTGAACAAAATCATCAAAATCTGCTGTTGTCTTCATCATATAGATGACTTCATCATATAGATGTCTTCATCATAAAACTGATGAGAGTTATTTAAAAAAAATTCTAACTGTTGATTTTAGCCTGACTGTATGTAAAATAAACAAGAACAGCTGATTTCCAGTCAGTTCTGGTCAACCACGTGTCAGTTTGTTTACATGCCTGATGACGTCACACCAATCACAAGCCAGAAATCGGGTCACGTGACCGCGAGTCAACTGTTGGCAATAGTTTGAGACCATCTTGAAATCCAACTAATCCTTCAAAACTGACGAAAAATAATCATAGCTGCACACATGGATGTATTCTAGAGACATTAATCTTTCATAATTTGACATTATTTATGAGTATCATAACATATGATGATGAGAAAACGGCGCGATATTTGACGAAAATTTTCCATTCATGAACGGGACCAAACAACATGGCGGCACCTAGAAAACTCAATGCGGCACCTTCAATCGCCGTGAAATTTCACACAGAGCAAGTTTGATCCCCTACAAACACGCCGGCAAACATATCTTTAGTGCCAAATTATGGGGAAGGGGGTTATTTTGAGGGCCAAACTCACCTTTAGATCGAAATGTCCATAAATTAGCGAATACTAAACGGATTTCGATCGGATAAAAAGCAGAAGACTCGGAAATTTATGGAGAATCAAATATGGCGGCTATCAGCGAGACAGGGGCTAGAGCTAGCCTCCCAAGCCGGATTTTCGCACACCGCCGATACGAACGAGTGAAAACTGATGACGTCATCGCGTACGACGCAACGTCGGCTGAACAATGGGGAGATGTGAAAGTGCCTACTTCTATTGTTCGGTACGCACGCTAAGCTCTTTGAAGGCAATCATCCTTTCCGCACAGCTCTCAAAGTGCAGCGCCATCTATAATACATATCGCATTTCCCCAAACACGTTCCTGCGTTTTTCTCCACGTTCGGAATTAGATAACCGGCCATTTCGAGGGTGACTGAATTTGATTACTTTCCGCTGTGTTTTAGTGAAATAATCATCGAAGAAGACCAATTTCCTAGAGATAATTACGTTTTTAGGTGAACATGATGATGATAATGATAATGAGATTTTTCGCATTTGAAAAGTTTGAAGAGGATTGTGTTTTGATATTTTAAAAGATGATTAGTTCAGGTAACATGTACGGGTGGTCGTTTCAGTGCGAGATGCTGCGAGGTGCTGTTTTTGACGCGATGAAAACGATGAATTTTTCAGTTTTTGTGGCTACACAACATCCTACTGCCATTGTTCCCTTCTATTGTTCGGACTCTGACCATTGTATCAGGGAAGTACTGACTGCACACGGAAATTACCGAAGATTAGATCGGCTTTTTCCGACCATCGCGCGGCGTTATTAGGGTATTGTTGTGGGGATTACGTAAGGTGTAACTGACCGAACTGCGGAACGATGATTGTACTGTTTGATGTGAGGCCCGTTCTTGCTCCTTCTCAATAATACCTCCATGGTTAGAGTAGTTTCGAGGAATATTTGCCTTTGATTGCAAAAAACGTCTTTAATGAAAAATCACCAGCATAAGCTTTACACTACGCAGCATTTTTAGCTCACCTGGGGTGAGCTCTTGTCGTGGGTCTGTGTCCGTCGTCGTCCGTTAGCAGGGCACGTTTCGTAACCGCTGGAGCTATTGATCTGAAACTTGGCACATATATACGGCTTACTGTATTTTGCGTAATATTACGCCGATTTAGCGTAATATTACGCCAAGGGAGAATTCATTATTTTGCTAGCATAGAAAGTAGTTCTTGAAAACTTGCGCAGTGATCCCATAACTCATATAGTTATCCGCGATCACGTGGCTTACGAAGTGAGCAACGTTACAGGCCTCAATGGTAGGCCTATGATTACTTGTGTCTGTAAATAAAGGAAAATGTAGGCCTAAATTAAAAAGAAATTAAGAAAGGAACAAATTGTAGGCCTTGGCTAGTCCATGAGCTCGAATTTAGGACTCAAAACAAACTTCCGATTCAGCAACAGTAATAGGGAAATGAAAGGATCTAGATGGAAGAGGAAGATTTCAGTCACGCGCATACCCGAGTTTAGTGCTGCATAACTGACTTGAAATTCGCATTAAAAACATGGACCCACTAAAACACGGCTTCTTTCACTTTCCCTACTTTCCCAGTTACTAAGATCACAGATTTACATAATATAAATGGAAAGAATACTAATGATAGATTCAAAAGATTATTCTGATCAAGATGCAAATGATTTAACAATTCAATTAGATGAGGAAGTAGAAAATGTAGAAAGTATCAAACTTGTCAACGCAGAACATAGAATTGTGGTTTGGTGAAACCCGCACTTTAAATGTAGGCCTATTATTGATCACACTATTTGCACAGACGTAACAGCTGGTGCAATATCGCATTTTATGTAGTGGGCAATCAGCGTATATTTACGGCGACATATGGCATTTCACAGATACGATATACTGTAGACTCTAAAGCATACGCTGGAGCAACAGTTTTGCAGGATACGCGTTGAATATTTTTGTGTTGAAGACTTTCGTGCTATAGGATATGTGTTGTAGGATTGGCATTGAAGGATTGGTGTGCAGAGGTTAGCTTTATCTTCCAAGAGAGAATTAACCTTTAGCTTTTAACCTATGTAAATGAGTTCTAATCTGACACAGTCTACTCTCAATAACATGTTCCTGTTTGAGCCATAGAATGCGATCATTTCTGGTGTCACTAATTCAGGGAAAACATACTTCATCTTAGATTTAATTGAGACGATTTATAAGGACTTTTTTGAAAACATAATCCTCTTTTGCCCGACCTTTGATTATAATCAGACATATAAACGGCAATGGCTCTTTAAAGACAAAAATTTCATTGTCTTCGATCCAGCATTGGTAAAAACAAATCTCAACGCGGTTCTATGGTGTTGTATGGAGATTTTTAAAGGTACGAAACACTCTCTTTATAATTGATGACTGTGCTAACTTACAGGATAGTAAACGGAAGGCGACAGAGTTATGTAATCTCACGTTCAGTGGCAGACATTTTGGAATAAGCTGTTGGGTATTGATTCAGAAGTATAATTCAATTGTCAAGGATTTTAGAGAGAATATCAGATTATTGGTGCTTTTCTTTAACAAAGACGAGAATGCGATGAACCAAGCATTAGAAGAAAATGCTATTATACCTAAAGAGATCAGAAATGAGGTGATAAAGGAATTAAAGGATAACAGAAGTGCAAAACTAGTTCTGAGACTACAATTTCCACATAACTTTTTGTTAATTAAATGATTATGAGTAATCAAAACACAGAAATAGTTGATAATGTAATGAAAGAAATGGGTATTGTTCAGACTGGAAATCAACAAGGATCAACTAAAAGCCAACAAGGTTCAACAGCTAGTCAGATCTTGTCACAACAAGGTAAACAAGCTAAAGGCGATTTAGAGGTTTTAGTTGCAACTGGTAAGTCAAAGGAGTTCACTGGCAAGCAACTAACTTTTAACGACGTTGACAACTTGTCTGAAAAAGACTTAATAAAATACCACAGGATTTATCAAAGTACACTATCAGTTAGAGTTAATGATACTTTTGGTAAAATTGTAATCAAGTCTTATTCTAAATTAGTAACTTACCTTCTACCTGTTAGTGATGAAGATAAGCTGTATGAGGACTTAAGAAATGACTACATTATAAATAGCGAACTAGATAAATGGACTGGATGGCTAACTTTGAAAATGGGGTGTTTAATGGCTGTTGCTTCAACAAGTTTAATTACGCTTGGAAACTGTGTTAGAGATATTCATCACAGAGGTACTCACCATAGAAATTCAACAGATATAAATGGAGAACCCAGCGCAGCCAGAGACGACTCAGTTGAACCAAGTTAATCTACCATCTAAAAATTAGAATACTCAAACTGTCACACGTAGTGATCCAACAGTTACTCCCCTAAGAAAGACTAGGTCACCAAAGCAAATAGCATGGAGTAAAGAATTAGGGAAAAGATCCCAAGAATTTAAAAAAAGAAAACAAGCTTCATTAAACAACAATAAAATCAGGGAGGAAAAAGCTGAACCTGAAGAGGCCGAACCTGAAGAAGTAGACCCCGGGGCAGCCGAACCCCAACATCCACAGAATGGATATAACTGGTTAGTGGTTCCAACAGTTTTACTTATTGGCGGGGCAATAGTTTGGTGTAAATGGGGGAAATACAAAGCTTTTAAGTGCTTACCAATACCCGAGAAATCAGTACCTGTGAAGTCAATACCCGAGAGGCCAAACAAAGAAGTTGCAGCTCAAACTAAACAAAAAGTCAATACTAACATAATAGCTTTTATGGAATAAATAAATAGACATTGTCATCCAAGACGATGGAAGTTTACTGTGTTAAATGTAGGAAATTCACGGTAAATAAGGGTAAAGAAACTATTCACAAATTATCTGGTGGTAAAAAATATTTATTAGTGAAATGTGCTAAATGTGGCAACAAAAAAGCAAAAGTTTATTAAGTAAATAAATAATCATGGATCGTGAGCAATATCTTAGATATTTGTATTACAACCCTGAAAGCTCAGTTGCCTATACAAATATCTCTCAATTATGGAAGAAAATAAAGTCTGACGGGAAACTTATCAAGCATAAGGAATTAAAGGAGTTTCTTGAGGGTTTACCAACTTATCAATTACATAAATCTTTCAGTAAAAAATTCCTATACAGAAAAACAATGGTTTCTTATGCTGATCAACAATGGGAAGCAGATTTGGTTGATATGCAGAGGTGGGCTGAAAAGGGTTATAAATATATCTTAACAGTTATAGATGTATTTAGTAGATATGCTTGGGCTTTACCTTTAAAAAGTAAGAGAGGCGAAGAAGTCAAAGATTTATTTGTAAATATTTTTAAAAAGGCGAAACCTGGGAAAATACAGTTTGATGATGGTAAAGAATTTTACAACAAACACTTAAAAGACTTATTAGAGAAAAATAACATAGAATGGTTTTCATCATTTTCAGATAAAAAAGCTGCAGTAGTTGAAAGGTTCAATAGAACTTTAAAAACAAGAATGTGGAAATATTTTACGGCGAAAGAAACTGATAAGTGGTTAGATATATTACCAGATTTGGTCAAAGGTTATAATAATACATTTCACTCTTCAATTGGAATGAAACCAGTAGAAGCGAGAGATGAAAAAAATGAGGGAGCAGTTTGGTTCAATTTATATGGCGCATTTTTACAACAAGAATTTGGTAATCCTAAATTTAAAATTGGAGATATTGTTTTATATTTTGTTATTCTTACACTATTTGCTAAAGGTTATCTACCAAATTTTACTGCAGAAGTATTTACAATCAAACAGATTATTTTTACTAAGCCAATTGTTTATCAACTTGAAGATTACCAGAATGAAATTATTGATGGTTATTTTTATGAAGAAGAATTGAGCTATGTTCCAAATCCAGAACAATTGGAGTACAAGATTGAGAAAATTCTCAGGTATAAGACCGTTAAAGGAAAAAAGTATGGGTTAGTAAAGTGGAAAGGTTACAGTGATAAATTTAATGAATGGTTGCCGATTTCAGATATAAAACCCTCAATTCAAAAAAATTTTATGTAATAAATGGAGCTCAAGAACTTTAAAGAAGAAGACATACTAAATGAAAGAACTGTTGAAGATGTTGCTAGAGAATACATAACTGGAATGAAAGAAGGCAAAGGAATAAAAGTCAGAATAGATAAAAATTCGGTAGTATACTTACCAGAAGGAATTCCATCTGGTTACAAATTAGATAAATCTGGTAGGCTATATAACCCATTAGAACGAGAATTAAAAATATCACCACCATCAACAGATAATAGATACACAGGTGATCACACTGGTTCTAGAGATAGACGAAAAGCACTTAAACTCAAAGATGAAGCTAAAAGTTACAAAATCAAAGGTGGCAGTCTAGATAGCAAAGATATAACAAATATGCCAGAATTGAGCGCAATGTCTGTGAAGTCAGAAAAAGTGCGAGAGCAACATACAGTGCATTGTGAAGTGTGTAATGTAGATATTACGTACACAAAACTTGCACGTCATAATAAAACTAAAAAGCATCTTCAAAATTGGGGTAAAGTTTATGCAGAAAAACCAAAACCTTACTATATTTCTCAAGGCCGTGATGTTAAACAAAAACCAGTAACAATTATAAATACAACACCACTAGAACTTGATCAACAAGGAAAAGAATTCCCCTTTGAAAAAAGGACGATATTGTGAGTATTGTAAAAAACTAATAAAGAAACAAAACTGGGATAGTCATCTTAACACAAAAATACATAAAAGTAGCAAAGAAAGTCAGATTAATCTCTATACACCAAAACGCCAACCAGGACGAACAAATCAAGAGACTAAAAGCTTGTTTGGTGAATTACCAGGGTTTACTGCAAAAGAGGAGGACGCTTTAGATTTATTTGCTGAAATGCCAAAATATTTTACAGAAGCAGAATTGAAACGAAGTTTAGGAACGAAAACTCAAACAGAGAAAAAGTCAAATCTAGCACGTTTGGAATTTGAAGAACCTATAACAAAACTTCACCTTATCAAACAATTTGGGCGGGAAGGAAATTATGTGTCAATGCAATTAAGATACGATAAAGAGGCAGTAGATGTAAAAGAATATCAAGATAAGTTTAGTGATGTTATAACTAACATTAAAAACAATCGTTTTAAAATAAGTTTGTCATGTAAGGTGCAATTTTTAAAACAAGGAAACATAGTTATTCATAATATTCAGTCACCTTATGAAGTAACTATCTCTCGTCCCCAAGGAATAGAAATCTTAGATAAACCTCTAAATTATATAAAGATGCAAATTGATGAAAGATATTTTAAAGGAAGCGGTTTAACATTAAACAAAATACTTTTTATGGATATTTGGATTGCTGGGATGAAAGAAATTAAAAGGTGGACATTTTATTCAATTACCTTTTAAAACTAATGCTGTGGTCAATGTAAAAACTAATGATGAGAAATGTTTTTTATGGGCTTTATTAGCTGCTAAATATCCCCCTAAAAATAATGTAAGTAATATATATTCTTATAAAAAGTATGAGAGTAAAATTAAGATTGATAACTTCCCAGTTATGATAAAATATATACCAAAGATTGAAAAAGAGAATAATTTAAAAATTAACGTGTTTGGCGCGGAGACAAAAAAACTTAATTCGACTAACATTTTAGATTACAATCTTGAACCATTATATCTTTCAAAGAATTTTGATGATGATGATGTTATTGATATTTTACATTACCAGTCTCATTTTATGTTTTTAAAAGATATCAACCTATTTTTTAGAACAGATCAGAAAAATACTAAACACTTATGTAGAAGATGTATGAATGCTTTTGAAAGAATTGAGACGTTAATAGAGCATAAAAAGAAATGTGGTCAACATGATTATTGTGAAGTAAAAATGCCAACTGAAAAATATTCTACTCTGAAGCTTAAAAATTATAATTTCAAGAATAAAGTACCTTTTGTTATTTATGCAGATTTTGAGAGTATTAATCAAGAACCTATAGGTCCTGTTGAATCACGTAGTGCTGACGAGTTAGAATTAAAGACTAAGAAACTAAAAACACAAATTGCATCTGCAGTTGGGGCTTATATACATTCAGATTACCCAAATTTATATCTCAGCAATTATGTATGCCATAGAGGGCCAGATGTTGTAGAAGTATTCTGTAATTGGTTAATAAATGTGGAAAATCAGTTTAGCCAACTTTTAAAAACAAACAAAGGAATGTTATTAACCCCAGAAATTGAAAAACTATTTCAAGAAACTAAAGATTGTTATTATTGTGGTAAACCTTTAGAGATTAACCGGGTTAGAGATCATGATCATTATACTGGAAAATACAGAGGTGCAGCTCATAATGAATGTAACTTAAAAGCAAGATGTATTAACTTTGTTCCCGTTTTCTTTCATAACTTAAGTAATTATGGTGCACATTTATTTATCAAAACACTTACCAAGAAGACTGATAAAAATCTTAAGATATTAGCTAAAACTGCCAAATGTTATATTTCATTCCAGTTTGGTTGTTTGAGATTTTTAGATTCATATAGATTTTTACAAGGTAGTTTAGATAATTGTACTAAATCAATGGTTGATGATGATTTTAAGATAATAGTAGAGCAGTTAAGGGTTGATTTTCACCAGAATCTTTCACTTCTTCAAGAAAGCATGAAACTCCCCACATGGGTACTTTGATACCTAAGGATCATGAAAAAAAATGGACCCAAAAATTCACGCCCCCTGGTGGCCGCCATATTGGTTTTAAATATGGCCGCCAAAATAGCCATTTTTTCGGCAATATCTCGGGTCCTATTGCTCATAGCACTGAAAATAAAGTATCTCTACCCATGTTTTGGATATCGGGGGAGAACATGGAACCCCCAAAATTTATGTCAGATGGACGCCATGTTGGATTTCAAGATGGCTGCCATGTGTCAGGCTCCATTGTTTAACTCGTTACTCCAGTCAGGTGTGAAATGGGCAAGTGTCCCATGGGGTTTTTGGTATGAAATTTGCCAAACTATCTAGATTGATAGAGAATGGCTTCCTGTACATCAAAAACTTTACCGCCACTTCCGGAAATTCTCTCGACGAAAGTTACGGCCAATTGAATTTTTGGAACTGACTTTATCATTGGACCCAAGAACTGAGCTTTGTACAGGAGAATGGGACCCGATGTACAGCTAACTTTTGAAAGGTTGGATTTATACCCCATAAATGTATTACCAACAGATAGAAACATGGTGCCTCAGAAGCAGATAAGCATGTTCTCATTTGTTTTCAATAGTTATGTAATAAGCAATGACGTTTTTTTATGTAAATTAACAGAAAATGGGTCAAAATCCATAAAAACGCTGTTTCCAATTACATATGTAGTTAAAACATACACGAAACATGCTTATTTGATTGAGAGGCACCATGTTTCTATGTTGGTAATACATTTATAGGGTGTAAATCCAACCATTCAAAAGTTAGCTGTACACCGGGTTCCATTCTCCTGTACAAAGCTCAATTCTTGGGTCCAATGATAAAGTCAGTTCCAAAAATTCAATTGGCCGTAACTTCCGTCGAGAAAATTTCCGGAAGTGGCAGTAAAGTTTTTCATGTACAGGAAGCCATACTCTATCAATCTAGATAGTTTGGCAAATTTCATACCGAAAACCCCACGGGACTCTTATTTCGCCCATTTCACACCTGACTGGAGTAACGAGTTAAACAATGGAGCCTGACACATGGCGGCCATCTTGAAATCCAACATGGCGTCCATCTGACATAAATTTTGGGGGCGCCATGCTGTTCCCCGATATCCAAAACATGGGTAAAGATCACTTTATTTTCAGTGCTATGAGCAATAGGACCTGATATATTGCTGAAATGAAATGGTCCATGGACCATGTGCTCACTCGTTGACATAGTGTAATGACAGAGAGAGGATGAGCGAACATCTGGGGCAAGTCATTCCCANAAGGGTCTTTCTTCTTCTTGGGGATCTTTTAAATCACCCCCAACGGAGTTACTAATTGTATTATTGCTGTTATGTTAATGCTCCAGTCTTTCTTCAATTTGTAATATTTCTCATTTTACCTGATGAGGGCTAGCAGGATGCTGCCGAAAACGTTTGTACCGTGTATATAGTGTAATATATAGATATGAATATCACATTTTGGTTTTGCTCGTTTCTCTGGTTCTATTGTATAGATTGTAATGGAGAAAATTCGCGTAAAAACATGAATGAAAAATACAAAGACCCGGACTCTTATCAGTTACAATTAATGAGTAATAGTTTAAGTAGAGGAAATAGCTTAGGTTCTCTTAAACAATACTTAGGTTGCCCAAATGAATTCTTTATTGAATGGTTACAGTTTCAGAGAGATATAAATCCTAATGAAATAATAGATGAGGAGAAAGACCATGTATTGCCAATAGCACACTTTAAAGATGTGAGCACACTTTAAAGATGTGAGTTGAGCGCTGAGTAACTGCTGCTCCTCTGCTCTGTTCTCTCTTAGCTTATTTTTCTCAAGTTCTTCTACATTGCGGACTAACCGTCTTGGTGTATCTTACTTGTGAAATGACAGGGACCGTGTTGACTGTGCTTTTAGTGGTATATCTTTTCTGTTCTCGGATTCCTGACATTTTTCTTCCTGGGCCCTCTGGGCTAGAGCAGTGGATGCCATCTTGGCATGTGCTTTCTACACTAAATGTACAGAGTGACACTATGGAGTATTGCTATTCGTCTGAGGACCTTCTGAGCTTAAGGCAGTCACCCATGCAATGTCAGACTAAGCATGCTGAGTGCAGTTACTGCACACTTGAAGACCTTCCCTTCGTGGAAGTGAATTCATATTGGAAGTCAACCAGGCGCGGATGTAGAGGTGGGTGTCACAAAATTCGACGAATTCCTGTGGTTTTGAGGTCTGATTTTTCTGGTCCTTTTCGCCCTGCCTGGCAAAAAGTTCCAGCTCATAGAGAATTGACTAGAGTTCCTTTGACGACACTCAGTAAGCCGGTAATTCATCCCAGATGTGTCCTTCTTAATTCTCAGTCCCTTGGAAATAAAGTTGAAAACTTCCACGAGATGCTCTTGGAGAACTCTCTGGATCTCGCTTTTATCACGGAGACGTGGTTTAAAGGGGACGAACGGGATGACCCTTTATTGGCCAGCTTGACTTCAAATGGCTACAAGATATTAAGTTTTCCTAGAGATACTCATGGAGGTGGTGTTGCAATTGTTCATCGGGCGGATTTTAAGGTTACGTCCCCGCCATCGCAACAGGATTTTCGAAACGTTCGAATGGACTGAGGTGACGGTGTGCAGTTCGGAGGGTTTTCTCAAGGTGCTTTTACTATACCGGCCCCCACCGAGTGGGAGAAACCGATACACATTCAGTGGATTCATTCGTGATTTTTCGGACCTTCTCGAATCTTACTCTGCCAGTTCTGTTGCATATGTTCTACTCGGCGATATGGATATGAATGTGAAGGTGAACAGACCTGACGATCCCGAAACTGTGAAGTATAATGAGGTGCTGGCCACGTTTGGTCTGCGTCAGTTGGTAGACAAGTCGACCCACCGTTCTGGGAACATTATTGATCACCTTATCGAATTGAATACGAGCAGCTTTTTGTCGAATGTATGTGTGGAGCCAGAAAAGGCTATTTCCGACCACTATCCAGTCTTTTTTGAGCTCAGTGTCAAGCCCAGCATTAGTGATCTAAAACGTGAGAGGGTCGTGCACAAACTAAAGCACTTAGACCCCGCGGTCTTTGCTGTGGATATTGACACTGCCTCAGAAACGGCGGTTGGGTCTGGGGAGGTTTCCTTTGAAGTGTACAATGACCTCATGACTGATCTGCTCGACAAGCATGCTCCACTCAAGACTGTTCAGCTGAAGGGAACATCCCGTAAATCTTGGTACAATGATGAGATACATGCAGCCCGACGCATTCGTCGTCAACTTGAACGTCAGTATAAAAAAACTGGCCTTGAGGTCCATCGGCAAATGCTTGTTGAGCAGAGAAGGCTAGTTGTGTCCATGATCTCACAAGCCAAGTCCACATTTTTTCGGGGAAAGCTACTAAATGCCCCATCACGTGACATGTTCAAAGTGATAAATGGTCTTCTTCAGCCCTCTGACACAGGACGACAGCTTCCTGTGACCGAGGATAAAGCTGAACTGGCAGAAAGATTTGCCTGCTTTTTCCGTAACAAAATTGAGACCATTCGACAGGGTTTCACTGAACCTCCGGAACAAGTTTCAGGTGACCAAGTGCCACACTCCTTTCTGGCATTTCATCCGGTAACTCCCGATGGATTATTCAAGCTAATCAGGAGCAGTCCACCGAAATCATGTGCATTGGATCCCTTGCCCACGACATTGTTACGAGAACCCACTGTATTAAATGCTGTCCTCCCTCTGCTGGTTAGGTGCATAAATGAGTCGCTAAACTCAGGTCAGGTCCCAGAATGTCTCAAGAGTGCATTAGTCACCCCCTTGCTGAAGAAACCTAACCTTGACTGTAACATCCTGGCGAACTACCGCCCGATCTCAAACCTCCCTTTCATTGCTAAAATTATTGAAAGGGTTGTGTCAAAGCAAATCGTCAGTCATATGAAATCAAATGGCATGCAGGATCCCCTTCAATCGGCCTATAAGACCGGACACAGTATACGGAAACTGCACTGATCAAGATAAAAGCTGATATCGATCGGGCGTTAGACAGGGGTCAGGGTGCTGTCCTGGTGTTGCTTGATATGTCAGCTGCCTTCGATACCATAGATCATGAGATTCTCATAACTCGTCTTGAGACACGGTTTGGTATCGGGGGCACTGCACTCAAATGGNGGACACGTGTGGGTCTGTTGGAGGCTATTGCCACGGTCGAGGGATGTGTTGCGGAGGTGAGGGCATGGTTCGTACCAAATCGCTTGAAGGGCAATGACGGGAAAACTGAATTCCAGGTCATTGCCTCAAAAATAAAGATGAAACGCCTCATGCCCCTGCCTCAAATCAGTATTGGATCTGCAACTATTCAGCCAGTTTCATACGTTCGCAACCTTGGTGCCAAGTTTGATTCCAACATGTCTATGTCTGCTCAGGTGTCCAAGACGGTCCAGTCAATGTATTTTAATATTTCCAGAGTGGCGAAAATTCGTCGCCACCTTAGTGATGATGCTTGCGCACGTGTTATCAATGCTCTCGTCACATCCAGATTAGATTTTCAAAATGGTCTTCTTCTGGGCTTGCCTGACTCGGAAATTTTACGTCTCCAGAGAGCTCAAAATACTGCTGCCAGGCTATTGACCAGGACCCCACGTCGCGAGCACATCACACCCGTCTTAAAGTCTTTGCATTGGCTCCCAGTGAGGCAGCGCATTGAGTACAAGACACTCTTGCTCACCCACAAAGCTCTTCATCACGAGGATAGTCCTTTGTACCTGCGTGAATTCCTCAGTCCCCATCAGCCTTCCCGGAGGTTGCGGTCGTCTGATGACCCATGGCTATTAGCCATTCCACGTTCAAATGGGGTATACGGCGATCGCTCCTTCGGTGTTTTGGCCTGCAGACTGTGGAATTCACTGCCCTTTGATATGCGCTGCATCACTGGGGACAAAACACACCATTTTAAAAAGCTTTTGAAAACGTATCTATTTCGCTCTTATTTCACATAGTGTCCAGTTCTTTTATGTCTTGATTTATTCTCTTATCTTCTGTGTTTCTTAATTTAATATCTTCTTTCATTCTCTTGTTTTCTTATGTTTTACATTGTTTTAGCACTAAAATATAATAAATTATTATTATTATTATTATTATTATTATTAAGATAACCCACATATATGTTGGAACTGGATTAATATAAGACCAATAAGTAAGAAAGAGAATAGAGAGAAAAGAGATAAAATTGGCCTTAATTTATTTGATACTCAGTTAGTTAAAGGTTATGAATTTATACTCACTAGACTAACCCAGCATACTTTTAAATCCCAAGAAGTGAAGATCAAAATAATTACTAACTTTAACTTTATTTACAAAACATACTATACTATGACAGCAGCATAAGTTATAAAGAAGTATTCACAAAACATACCATACAATTAAACCAGTTCCAGTTAAACCACCAATAATCCATATATATTCATAATTGTTCATCTCTTTACCTGGAGTATAATAATCACTTAATTGATGTTTTCGTCTTATCAGTATTTGTCTAGTTGGATGAAGCTCATTATACAATGTTAACGCAGAATCTGCTTCTCTAAAGTCATAAACTGATTGTTGCTCTTTTTTCAATTGAAGATTTACAAAATCTATAGTCTGCTTTCTATGTTCTTCCCATTGAGTTGTAGCTTTCTGTAATTTTTCTTGAGCAAGATTATGTCGCTTCATTTCAA
>NMRB01000453.1:120408-135027 GCA_002633025.1 Notospermus geniculatus | reverse complement strand
TAACTGTGCCCCCCCCCCCCCAACATGACATGTTTGCCAAATAGGGACATTTTTCAGCATTAGATGGCAAGCATGCTTGCTAAATAAGGACGAAAAAAGGGAACTGCTTGGCAAGCATGCTTGCCAAATAAACTCGGCCATAAATTTAACACTATGCAAGCTGCACTCTTGATATTTTAGACATGCAAATGTATGGATATTACCAATCTGTTGTAAAAAATTCAGTCCTAAATATCAAGCAGTTTTGACATGACGAAAGAATCAAAATTACGAGTGAAAAAAGTTGATGCCGGACTGAAACAAATGTCGGGAGACGCAAAACGTATCACATTGAAATTAAACACCGTGTACATGTATTTCATTGACCACCATATGGAACTTTCTGAAATTGTACCTGCATAAAGAAGGGAATCTTCTCTGTTCATTGTACAAGTTTCAATTTTGTACTTCAAAGGGTTAGTGTGCTAGAGCAAAAAAAGGTATCAGGTACCGAAAACTCCAATTCCCACACCCGTAAGCAAGTGCAGTGACAGTGCAATTTTCGGTACCATATTCTATTTTCGCTGTAGCAAACTAGCTGTTCGTGGTATGAACGTGAAATTTGTACCATCGACGCAGAAAGTCCTGTGGATAGTGCAGGTGAAATTTCAGAAAATTCCGTCAGATGGTTATGAAACATATGAAGTGTTTAAGTTCGATGTGATACCCGCATGACATTTATTTCACTCCGGCATCAAATTTTTGGACATATAATTTTGATTTTTTCGTCGGATAATATCCGTATATTCGCATGTCTAAAATATCAAGGGCCCAGCTTTTATAGTGTTGAAATTATTGAAAAATCCTTAGGGGGGTCATTTTTTGGGGACCACCCGATACATGAAAGAGTTTTGAACCACAATCGGATTCGATCGGATCGCATGTGGGTTTTTGCCTGTCATCTAAACGGCCCTTATGAGACCCGATGCGGGTCGATCGGATTGAATCTGAATGTGGTTTTTTGGCTTGTCGTCTAATACCCCAATCATACTGAGATAGTTCTCAGTACGATCTTGAAAATTTTGCCGAACGGGCTCAAACTGTGTGCGAACGGAGTGGACATAGTGGCACCTATTTACAGTCTTTTTACGAACTTCATGGACGAGAAGGGTGCTCCAGAACATCGATACATTATTTTGCCAAAGGGTTACGCGTTAACCCGTTCTTCGATTTTTTTAGGACGGGGCAGGACGTTTTGAGAACTACTTCAGTGTGACACGCCCTTAAACGGCCCTAATGACTGCAACGTTCCCAGCACGGTTCATTGTAACGGTAATCCACAGGTAATCATAATTTCCCTATTGACAATGCAATCATCAGACCTCTGTCAAACCCTCAATATTAATCACCCATGATTTCCAGCTTCAGCTTGTAGCCGCACGTAAGGCATCCTAATTGGCGTCAGTTTCGCAATGCCTATTACGTAATACTAAGAGTCAGGCATGTGTCGGAGGGGGGTCCTGGGCTCGCACAGACCATTTTTTTTTACATAAATAAAAGGGAGAGAGGCAAGTAGATGTTGACTGAAAGGCGGAAATGGCGTCTTCGGTGTGCAGATTTTACAAAATTTCCAATGCGACGGGGGACACCCCCTCGGGCTTTCCTAGACCCCCTCTGCTCGAAATCCTGGACACGCGCCTGTGAGTCCCCGTTCTTGACCACACTCGTGCTGACTTACATTTCAAGGTCAGGAGTCGACTTTAAAAAGACAGGGTTCTGATACAGCTTTGCAACTACATGCATTGCCTAAATTCATCAGAGAAACTTGACCCTGAAACGTTGGAATGTTTACATACTCGACTACTATGTGCACAACACCCAAATGTATTTCGATCCAACTCCGCCTCTTTCCACCAGGGGTCAACATATGAAAGACGCATGAAAAATAACCATATCACCATTACTTCCTGGTGAAAGCGGGGAGATATGCGATGGGCTCCCCATCGACATTTCTCTAGTTCGAGATAATTTACCAAGGGATAAGCGCAGCACACCATACAATTTTTCAGTAAAAAAAGTCACTTACGTCAGAAAGAATTTATTTTCGGCGACATCCCTGTCAGGTGCCATAGCTAGTCTTACCGCCATCAAGTGCCAAAAGTAGTTTATACTCTGTTGAATGTAAATTAGATGGTAAAACAATGCTACATCTACATCAATGCTACATGAAACGCGGAACAAGGAATCGATTCCTGGGGTTGGTGAGCATAGGCCTACGCGAGGAACATTTTGGGTCAAGATGTTCGATTGAATGGAAAATGCAAGGAAGCAAACCTAATATTGTATTGATTGAAGAATGATGATGATCGAGGTGCCGGTGTAAAAGGACGCTTCTTCCACCTCGACATTCTTTCCTGTTACATCGATCGTGTTTTTCGGTTGTGAATAAACATAGCGAGGTTTCGCAAATCTGACGAAACACGAAGTACGAAATACGAAACTCAACTTCATTTCCAGGACCTAATGTATTTCTGGAGATGGTTGGTTCCACAAATGTGCCTCCTGCCAGTGCGTCTTTTAGTAGCTATAGGAGAACTTCCGGCCGCCATATTGAATTGTATTCTGCTAGCATGCATATTTCCTGTTAGAAAATCCATTCAATCCTCATCCACCTGGGCAGGATACAAATAAATATCACCCGTCTAACATAGCAGAGATACTATTCTTTCCATATCCGGGCTTAGTTTTTAAATTTCTGAAATTTATTGAAAGAAACCGTCCGTTGAGTTTGGACCATTCAATGACCCAGCAATCGGCAGCATGATACACAAGCCGACGCCATTTTGATTTCGGCGAAAATAGCCCTCTCAGTTTGGCGAGATTTCTGGTTAAACCCAGCGTGATAAAAATTATTTCTGGGTATATTCTTGTGAGTTTGACTCAAATGCACACAGTTGTGATAATTATTTGGGGGCAACTCTCAGTTAACTGTCGAAATCGCCACTTCAAGCGACAGTAGGTCTGGTCTGTGTTGGATATCACCCCAACTGACCGCTTCAAAGGCCCGGGATTCCTTTCCTGGCAATAGCACGCACAAAGAACACTGACTACGACGTACATGTAGCTTAAATGTTGTTTTCTAAAAGTCCATATGCTACAATGGGGTACACTCTTAGCCGAAAAGGTTCTTTGAGGGTTCTTTGAAGAACCCCTGGGTTCTATATAGAACCCTAAGGTTCTTTGCCGCATTGGTAGAACCCGTAGGGTTCTTTGACGAGCAGAAAGGTTCTTAGAGGGTTCTTTGAGGAACCCCTGGGTTCTTTACAGAACGCTAAGCTTCTTTGCTGCATTGGTAGAACCCACAGGGTTCTTCGACGAGCGAAAAGGTTCTTAGAGAGTTCTTTCCAGAACCCCTGGGTTCTATATAGAACCCTAAGGTTCTTTGCTTCATTGGTAGAACCCATAGGGTTCTTTGACGAGCGAAAAGGTTCTTAGAGGATTCTTTGAAGAACCCCTAGGTTCTATATAGAACCCTAAGGTTCTTTGCTGCATTGGGTAGAACCCATAGGGTTCTTTGACGAGCGTAAACCCAGATAGCAAAAATTATGTTCTAATTCGCAATAATTTAATACAGAACCGATGACTCACGAAAACAAACAAATAAGAATGTTGATAAACTATGGTTTGAAATATGAGACAGAAATTTTAGGTTGTGGTTGTTTCTCTTTTTCAAAGTTATAAAGACTATAATTATATAACATAAACCATAGACAAGAATATATGCTGTGCATTGGTATACCCCATCCAACTGAGCTCTGTGTGGCTTCTCGGCCTATTGGCTAAGATTAAAGTTATATCACATTCAAGAGGTGCAGACTTTGCTTCATGGTGAATCTGCCCTTTCCCTTGTGCTAACCTGGCTCAAGCATGGAGGTATTCTTAATAATACCTCCACAGCTCAGGCAAGGCGGGGGAAGTTTGTACAGGTGGACATTGGAAATTCAACGATCAGGACCATATGGCTCTACCTACACTTATCGAATTGCCACCAATGGCCCACTGATTTGCCCGGAAGGTGCCCCCTGAAATAACATCAATATCCCTTTAGTGTTTTGAGGGTTCTTTACCAAAGGGTTCTTTAACAGAACCCTTTAGTGTTGTGAGGGTTCTTCACCAAAGGGTTCTTTACCAAAGGGTTCTTCAACAGAACCCTTTAGTGTTTGGAGGGTTCTTTACCAAAGGGTTCTTTAACCTTTAGTGCTTTGAGGGTTCTTCACCAACGGGTTCTTTACCAAAGGGTTCTTTGACAGAACCCTTTAATGTTTTGAGGGTTCTTTGCCAAAGGGTTCTTCAACAGAAACCTTTAGTGTTGTGAGGGTTCTTTACCAAAGGGTTCCTTAACAGAACCCTTTCAGAGGGTTCTATATAGAACCTTTTGTTAGTTGAGGTCAAGGTCACTTCAAAGGTCAAGGTCATTCTTTGTGGCGCCCTCTATATTTCAGTGCATGACATCCAATCAAATTCGGCCTCTTCAAGATGGTTACCGTGGTTACCATACTAAGTTGCATCCGCACACTCAATAAAACGTTTTAAAAAACAAACTCCCGCCTTCGTCAAAAGTTGAGAGTGGAAAGATGCTAATCAAACATTTTATTTATATGGCCTTACACGTGCGAGGTCTAACTAATCGATCTTGGGAGTTCTCGATTTCTTCATTTCTTGATTTCTCTGTTTACCAATACCCCCATAAATCAGTGCCCTTTCCTATTAGGCTTTTTTCACTGTGAGCATTCCCTATTGTCAAAATCTCGCAATAGAAAGGATCAGCATTCCCAATGAATAGAGCAGTGCCCACTGTGGAAAAACCTATTGTGTTTGACGGAATAAGCCGCAAGAGTAGAGAAACCAATATTCAGGATACAATAGAACCTTTTGTAACCCGGGCACTGGTTTACGGGTACATTCATTTACACTACACCGGGTGTCACGCTGGGCCATTTCTAAAATGCGGAATCTGCGGATTCGGCGGAATCTGCGGATTAAGGTTAAATAGGGGGTTCAGTCACACAGTTAAACAGGGGCGGATCCAGGATTTTGCCTACGGGGGGGTGCAGACAAGGCCAAAAGGGCAATACCCTATGGAAAAGCCCAGGCCTCTTCAGGGACTTAGATTTAAACATATATACATCATATGCTATGCAAACAATGGATTCGAATTCACATCGATTTCCGTAATTTGAAGCCCGAAATTAGAATTCGTTAGCCGACATCCTCGATGAAAGGCGAGAGCGACCTGGACGGGGCGGGACAGGGCCATACGATGGTCCCGGAGTTTGGGGGCAAAGATTTGATAAAATGCCGGGCCGTATCCTAGTCCCTAGCAGCGAGCGCCGCAGGCGCGAGGCGAAATATCGGCGGGGGGTCCGGGGGGCCTCCCCCGGGAAAATTTTAGAAACTAAGAGTGCTTTAATGCCATTTCTCGGCACGGAAATGCCGTTTTTCGGCTTTGTGCCGAAGAAGGCACTCTCTGCCAAAAGAGTACGCTATCCTAGAGGATCAAATATCGGCGGCAGGTCCGGGGGCGTCCCCCGAGAAAATTTTAGAAACTAAGAGTGTTTTAACGCCATTTTCTGGCATGGAAATGCCTTTTTCGGCTCTGTTGGCGGGGTCCGGGGGCCTCCCTTGGGAAAATTTTAGGAAATAAGAGTGCTCATAACGCTATTTCCCGGCATGAAATGCCTTTTTCGGCTCTGTGCCGAAGAAGGCACTCCCTGCCGAAAAAGGCAACCTATGCCGAAAAAGGGCACTCTGGCCCGGAAGGGGGGTGCGCACCCCCTGCCCCCCCCGGATCCGCCCCTGCTACTACAAATGCTTGAAATTGTAAAGGTCGATTTTTTGCCGAGTTCGAAGGGGATGTGGCATAGGCCATCAGTTCATTACCCGTTTGGAAGGGGTGGGGTGGGGTGGAAGGATTTTAAATCAAAATTAATGTTGTGATACGCTGGCATCTAAGGGACGAGAATACTAGTATATAAATGTAGCAGTCATTGTTTTTAAGTTCCAAATCTGGGTGCAGTTTGGGAGTCGCAATTTGCTTAAAAGTTTGGGGGAAAACAGCAATCAAAAGTAGGCATATCTTTTCCAACACACAGTCAACGCAGCCGACAAAGCGCTGTCAAAATGGCATCGCAAATAGTTGATCCCAGAATTTTATTCCACAATGTAGCATTGTAAACATACATGTATGCACATATCCCGTTGGCATTATCACCGCATTATGAGGGTAAATACACCTGGGAAGCGGAAACAATTTAAGGACCACATATAAGGACTTTTTGTACTACAAACATGCACACTATACTCTAGTACAGATTATATACACACTTGGGCTATTACATGTAACTGCATTGAGTCAATCCGCCAATTTAACCTTAATCCACAGATTCCGCCGAATCCGCAGATTCCGCAGAATCCGCATTTTAGAAATGGTCGTCACGCTGGTCGTGCGGTAGTTTTCGAGTTTACCCGTGACAAGAAATGAGCTGTTCTCTCTTATTATATAGACTAGGGCATGCTTGCCACCTGTTTCAAGTTTAGGCCTACATGTACATGTGAGGCTCTACGTTTTTGTAATTGACCCTTTGCTGGTAGAGCGGCAAGTAAGTGCCTAAATGCGTTAGGACAACAAACTTCATCTAATTTAACAGTCCATTGTTGGCGGATGACCCCCAAAATCAATAGGGTTCCGTGTAACATGGATATCTACAATTCCTGAAAATTTAGTGGCGATACGTGGCCGCGTATTTTTTTAGTTATCCGAAACCACAGATTGAGGAAAGAAAAGATCGTGAAAAGAGTTAAGGAAAACAAAAATTTTATTCTTCGCTGAGCCGACCTGAAATCCCCAACTTACATCAACCCAATGGCGCTCCACCCTAAGTCTATAAATGGTAACAAAACATGACGACATCACGTCATGTGGTACGCCTTTTACCATAAACTAATGTCGAAGGTGTCACCTTTGGAGTGAGCTCAGCTTTAGGCCTAGCTGTTAAATAAAGGGCCTGGGCCTAGATGGTGGGGCTTTTTGGGGGTTTTATAGTGAGATGTTGCGAACATGATTTCCGAGACTGTGTTTTTGGTTCTGGTAGGGCCTACTGATTAAGTAGGCCTAGTGTGGGTGGGGCCGGGGCTTGAGGTTAGCCTTTCCCCGCCTGGGCCTTTCCTGGTAGAAGGATCCCCCGTCGGGCATGTCGGAGCAGGGCAGAGGGAGTCTGGGGGCGCAGAGGGAGAGCAATTCTAGAGGGTGGAGAACAATAAGGACTTAAAAATTGGCACATACATTGAAATTAATGGAAGAATGCGGTGTTGGCGGAGGACATGGTGGAGGATGGAAAAGGCGGGCGTGGCGGAGTTGGTCAGATGAGCGCCAACAGATCGATCTGTCATCTTCCTTGACAACGCAAAGTTTCTGAATTTCCGAGCTTGTTTTCTGTGTTTACCCATCGATTTTTCACGAACTGCCGGTGTATATAGTTCATTCCAATGCCCAGGATGGATTTTAGATTATCTCTACAACATTCTACCCACGGATGGACGGTTTATTTTGTCGAAATTTGTTAGGTGTCTCGAAGTGAGGTCGGCACATCGGCATGAGGCGCGTAATGCTGTTTCCTTTTGAAAAATTCAATTTCGGGCTAGGCCCACCTGCGTTTACCCATCGATTTTTATCAAACTGCCAGTGCACAGTTCATGCCAGTGTCCAAGGTGGACGTAAAACTGTCTCTAGAATATTCTACTCATCGCTGGCTGGTTAATTCGCCACAAAATATAATCTTCTCTTAATACATGTACTTCCAACACGTTTTGGGGCGCCCACTTGGCATTGTGAAAATTCTGACTGTGTTTCTACAAGGAACATATCACACCATCAGAAAAAGGGCACAAGTTTTATAAACATGTTCATTTTGTCATAATGCTAGGGGATACATCATGCGTAAAAACACATACTGTTGGGAAGTGCACTCTGTAATGAGGTGTTGTGAGAAATGTTTTCACACCTTTCAATTTACGAAGTTAATTATCTATTTCTTTAATAGAGTGCCTTCAGAATATGAGGTGATGAGCTGTAACCGAAAGGGTTAAGTTGTTGTTCTTACAACTGGTTTAACCAGCATTCCAAGCACCTCGCGTCAATACGTACATCTTTAAACATGGTTAGACAAGCGGGTACTGTTTCGTTTGGATTAAACCTTATTCATTTTTGGATTAAACCTTATTTACTATCGGAATATCTTTGAATTTTCACAATGGATTATTTGTTACTAGAACTTTTGGAATTATTTTACTCAGCACATTTTCGAGAACACCATCGTCCGTCGGTGTCTATACGGGAATATGTTGACGATCTTGTGATAGCCTCTTGTGATCTCGGGATGTACGAGGTGTGCATATTATGGGGATACCTGTAACTCATGATTGGTGTTAAAACACGTTCTCAAACAAAAAGGGACTCGGAAACTGTAGTGATGGGTAAAGAGGATAAAACACAGGAAGATGAGGATGCGGTGGCTCGACAAGAAGAAGAACGCAGTAAGCAACGGGATTTACAACGATCCCTTTTACAGGATCTTGAGGGTCTCTTAAAGGAGACAGAAGACATGAAGCGCACTTATGAGGATACAAAGCTTAAACAGAAAATCACGACGAGGTCCCTGACTTCTGATATTAGAAAACTACAAGACAGGGCTATAGAGGAAAAGCTTCCCCAAGAAATGATTGAGGAAATCAATGCCAAGGCGAAGGAGGTTGAACGGGAATGTACCTCTTTCCTAACCCAGCAGCTCAGTGACAAGACTGTTGCAATAAATGTGCTACCCGACAAGAAGCTAAAGGGTTTGACTTCGCTCAAACCGGACTATTTCAATGGGGATGGAGATGCTACAGCCTGGATTAAGAACTATGAACATTTTACAACCCTTTTGAACTGGTCTGAGGACGAAAAATTGAAAGGGTTCCCTCTCTTCCTGAAAGGGACAGCTCTTAGTTGGTTCCAGAGTTTGCCGAAATCCCAAGTGGAGGAATGGACGAAACTGCAAGACAGCGTCGCCATCCGATTCGAAGGTAAAGGCCAGAAGTGGGTAAAGGCCCGCGAAATGCAGAACCGAAAGTTGTTACCGGGGGAAAGTATCGACAGCTATACTGACGACATAAGACGCTGGAGTCGTGAGTTGGAGTTACCTGATCACATTACTTTGGGCGCTTATATTCAAGGCCTTCCTTCCCAGATCCGCCAAATCGTGTGGCAGGGAATGCCCGAGACCTTCGCACAGGCGGAAAAGGCAGCACAAAATGCTGTCAAAATGATGAAGTTAGAAGGGAGCACCCAGTTGTCACATTTGGAGGAAAAGAACGACAACTCCGTACGAGAAATCAAAGAGGATTTACAGAAAATGTCAGCCCTCATTTGTGAGCTACGGAAAGAACAAGTGGTTCAAAAGAACACACAACGCACGATAAGGGAACGGCCCCAGTACGTTCAACGACGTGCACCAGGGAGGAATCAAAGAAGTACCAGAGGCAATATTATTTGTCACGGATGTGGGTTTAGTGGCCATATCCTTCGTGAATGCCGTCTTAAGGATGTGACTTGTTTTGAATGTGGACAGAATGGACATGTCAGGAGCAAATGCCCTCGCTTTGTTGAGAAGGGCAATTCAGCTTAGGACCTTGGTGGGCAGGCTTGGCAATCTGGCCCTGACCAAAGGCCCCTATCAGTGAGAAAACATGACAAACAAGGCAAGTGTAATCAGGACTATTATGGAACCTCAACTGAGAAAAAAGGATCAGACCCTTGTCGTAAAAGCCACAAAGAACTTGGAAAGGAAATGTGCCGAAAATTTGGTTACTCAGATTGATCAGGGGGATAACAATTTCATTGGCGCTCGTGGTTCTAACGTTTCTCATATCTTAGAAGGAAGTATAGTGTGTGACTATGATATACGGAGTTCAGTAGAGGAAGGCAAGCTGACCAAGACAAAAGGAAAACGAGCATCTAAGAAGAAAAAGTCGCGTAAACATGAACATAAGGATATCACGATTATGACCCAAGACAGTAAGGCAATCAAGTTTGGCTTGGCTCTACCCCTGTATATGCAATGTTAGACACTGGTGCCTCCATTTCTGTCATCAGTTATGAGTTGTATGAGGAATTACGGGGTCCTCAAAACCTTGAACCGGTACCAGATAAGCTTGGGTGTACTATACCTGTGCAAATGGTGGTGAGCTGATACCTGTCGGTGCAGTTGAGATTCAGGTAAGCATTGGTGATAAGCTCATGAAACAAAAAGTGCAAATTTTGAAGGGTATAACACAACCTCTTATTTTAGGTATGGACTTTCTCACTGCAAATAACATTACCATTAATCTTGGAAATAGTACCGTACAGATTGAAAATGCAACTGTACCTTTAGATGAAGCCGCCAAGGTACCAACACAGGTTAAATTACTTTGTCAAAATACCATCTCAATTCCTGCAAACTCTGAAGCTATCATTCGAGTTTATACTGCCGGACCCTCATACCAAAATGTTGAGGGTGAGGCTGGATACTTAGCTCCCCATAGTCGATTGTTCAGCCGATACGGGCTCGTGGGGGCCAACAGCTTGAGTTATGTCAAGAAACGTCAGGCCCCCATGAAAATACTGAACCCTTCTGATTGTCCTATCCGTTTATACAAGGGCGCCCATATTGCTACCTTGAGTCCGGTAGATTTGGATGCCCCGATGGGAGATGATGAAGATCAGTATTTTTCAATCGACGAAGAGGGTATTGGGGTTGCTGAGGAAACAAAGACTGTAGAGCAGTATATTTCTGATATGGTAGAGTCAGCTGACCTTCAAACTGTAGAGAAGCAGGAGTTGAGGGAACTTTTGTCTCAGTATAAGGACATCTTCGCAGAAAACATTTTTGAATTGGGAGAAGCCAAGGGCGTAACCTGCGAAGTTGAAATGAAAACGGACGAGGTAGTCAGGAGAAAGCCATACCGAATACCTTATGCTTTGAGAGATGTGTTAGATGACCAAATTAAACAGCTGCATGAGGCGGGTATTATTGAACCATCTACATCAAATTGGAGTTCCCCAGCTTTACTGGTGCCAAAACCATCTGGTCATAGACTTGTTGTTGATTTCCGTGCGGTAAATAAGTTGGTGAAATGTGAGGCTACCCCTTTGCCAAATATTTCGGAGACTTTAGCAATGTGTGGAAAGGAAAAAGCAAAATTCTTTACAACTTGTGATTTATGTAGTGGGTTTTTCCAACTTGGGTTATCAAAGGAAAGTCGAGAAAAACTTGCATTTTGCGTCCCAACCGGACACTGGCAGTTCAAACGTCTTCCAATGGGGTTAATTTCTTCTCCTGGGATATTTCAGAGGGTAATGAATAGCACCCTTCAAGGGCTCTCAAATACATTGGTTTATTTGGATGACGTTATTATCTTCTCAGGGTCCTGGGCTGGCCACAAGCAAAGCTTACAACAGTTGTTTGACAGGCTACGAGCAGCAAATTTGAAACTTAAACCTTCTAAGAGTAAATTTGCTAGGAAAATGCTCAAGTTCCTTGGTCATATTCTGACCGAGGACGGTATCCGTCCAGATGACAGTAAGATCTCAGCTGTCACTGAATATCCTCAACCTAAATCTGTCACTGAGGTAAGAGCATTTCTTGGCTTAGCAGGATATTACCGAAAAATGATTCGTTGCTTTTCGGCCATTGCTCTACCTCTCCACCAACTCACAAGAAAGAATGTGCCCTTTTCATGGTCTGAATCCTGTCAACAAGCTTTTCAAGCGCTGAAAGACGCTTTGGTGTCAGCTCCAGTACTTGCCTTCCCTGACTTTACTAAGCAGTTTATACTTCATTGTGATGCTAGTAACTTTAGCATGGGCTATTCCCTAGTACAGCTAAACGACAGGGGGCAAGAAGTAGTTATTGGGTATGGAGGTAAGAACTTTGACTCCGCCCAAAGAAACTATTCGGCAACGGAGCGTGAATGCCTTGCTGTGGTCACCGGGATACAATTTTTCAAGTTTTACCTGTATGGCAGACCATTTAAAATTATAACTGATCATAGTGCCCTTCGCTGGCTTTTCAAGCAGTCCACCGACGGTGTACTAACTGGGCGATTGGCCCGGTGGAGCATGATTTTACAGGGTTATGATTTTCATATTGAGCATAAAGCAGGGTCAAAACATGGTGATGCAGATGGGTTATCCCGTAGGGTTTATGACAACAACAATTTGAATAATCTGACCTTTGAAACGGTTGATCTGGCTGTGGAGCAAAGAAAAGATCCAACACTTCAAGGTATCATTGCTTATCTGGAAACCAACACCTTACCAAAGGATGACAGAGAGGCCCGTAAACTTTTGCTGGTAAAGGATCAGTACCTATTGGATGAAGAAAACCGGTTAATTCACTTGTCGGTTTTGAACCGGAGGACACATAAGGAAGCAGTTCAATGTTTTGTGATTCCATCACATATGCGTGCTGGCATACTACATGAGCTTCATGAAAGTAATATTGGTGGTCATGCAGGTATTGAAAGAACTTATCTTAAAGCAAAGGAACGGTTCTTTTGGGAAAACATGTTCGTTGAAATTAAAGATTACGTTAAGTCTTGCATTGACTGTCAAATACGACACACTAACAAGCCAGTGCATAAAGCACCACTACAACCGTTACCACCAAAACGCATCTTCAGCCAATGGATAATAGACTTTTGTGGTCCATACCCCCTCACCCCTCGGAAAAACCGTTACTTGGTAACATTTTGTGAGGTATTTTCCGGGTGGGTTGAGGCGTTTCCTATACCTGTATGACTGCAAAAACAGCCGCAACTATACTTGTCGATGAAATATTTTGTAGGTATAAATTTCAAAGTTTAATATGCACCTAACTCTACTGTTCTAACGTCATACGCTAAAAGACGCTCTTGCAGCAGGCGATATTTGTGGTACCAACCATCTCCTGAAATACATTACGTCATGGAAATGAAGTCCAATTTCGTATTTCGTACTTCGTTTTTCGTCAGATTCGCGAAACCTCACTAATGATAGGACGGATCGTGTTGCCACCAATGAAGTCACTATGGCCGTCCCACTTACAGTAAATTGAAATGTTGCGCTTTAGAACGAAATTCATCAGAATCACTTACAATTGTGGTCAATTCATACATGTCAATGTACATCGACACTTCTTTTTCGTCGATTTCCAGTGGTTCGCCGTCATGGCGGCGCTTTTCCCTCAAATATTCCATCATGAATTCCCCTTTGAACTCAGGGGAGAAGTCCAATGGTTCAGGGTCAGGGGCAAAACCTGAAATGGGAAACTATTGATGATCGGATAAAATATGGTGATCAAAATCTTGTTACATGTAGGTATTGTCCTCTCCAGATACCCCAAGGCTGAGTTTACATCGAGGCAAACGCATCTGGTTCTCACCAGTCTATCTGGCCTAACGGCCATCTAGCCTGGTTCGAATCCACCACATTTCCCGTTTCTGAGGGGGTGAGAGCCTCAGCTAATCATCGGGGCACGAAGGAAAATCGACGTGCCAATCAAAATCCGTGTTACAAATGCAAGGGTGAAGAGCAAAGAAAGTGTCCAACGGTGATTTGTTTCGCGAGTTCTGATTGGCTCGGAGGCGGGGGTCAAGTAGGGTCAGGTTCATTAATAATTTATGCATTAACGGAAAAGATGACATGATTCGGACAAGGCTAAAGACGGAGTCGATAGCCTTGTTTGGACAAGATGGGCAAACGCGACACGAACAATGGCTTCACAAAGGATTCATCCCCATAAACCTTTGTTCGCCTGCGTGTTAATTAAGCCGCCCATACACGGCGCAATATTATTGCACAATATGGGGCCCAAATGGGTGGTCGTGTGCTTCTAGCATGATAATTGGAAGAAAGATTGACAATAATATTGCCCATTGTGATCCTCATATTGTGCAATAATATTGATCGTGTATGGGCAGCTTTAGTGTCGCGTGTGCCTCGATGTAAACCCAGCCCAAGGCAAATGGTACTAGGTTGAACTCTGCAATGTTACACGACCCTGTTCACTATTTTGAGGAGCTATTGCACAATACTTTAACAGGCTAATCCAATGGTATAAGCCGTGGTTACACTACATAGAAATCCCCAGGGCCCGTATGCATAAAGGTGGATTAGGGGAGGTATAGCTTATTCCAGGTATAACTTCACGGTTGTACCACCATCGGTATGCATAACAGTGGTTTAAGCAAAACTGTGGTATAACGCTATTCATGGAATAGGCGGCCGAATGCATAAAGATGGAATAGCTTATTCTGTGGTGTTAATATGCCAGATTTGCTGGTGTAACCTAAACCTACCAAGGGGTATGTTTAAGGAGTAGAGTAAGGCAGAATGAAGCGCTGTGCATCATCAAATTGTATTCTGTTGAAGGGCTGCTGACTCCAAATGACTGAAATAACTGCAACCATTGGCGTGGTTGTTCAAAACTACTATAACCCTAACTTGGCGATGATTTTGGATTAGTGCTTGAATGCGATAACGCCAAGAAGACCTAACGCCATGATAGAGACAGTGGGACT
>NMRB01000453.1:77768-88727 GCA_002633025.1 Notospermus geniculatus | reverse complement strand
AGCCATGTGAAGACATGGCTTTTTTGCCGCTACAGCGATAGGCATCGCTCGTGGCTTTTCGGTCATTTTCACTGGCGATCTGAGGAGCGATATCGCATCTCGCTGCGATTGATGTTTTCACCAGAGATTTTATCGCCGAAGCGTTACAGCGATTTCCCGCCGGCGAGTTTTACCATGGCTTTTTTCTCTCGCTGGCGATGACACCCACTGTTGGCGTTTTTGGCATTTTGGCGGGCGTTTTGGATGCGATATCGCCAACAGCGTTAAAATCGGCGCGATAAAAACGCCCGTAAAACCGGCCCTTTAGGTCATGGTGATATCGATATCACAAATTTGATATTTTGAGATAACTTGCCATATTGTCAACTGAGCAACATGAAACAAGTCTTAGTTCGTGCCTACTTATCCAAGGATTGGACTATGTTAAAATTCTCAGCCTCGCGTGTCCGGGTGATTGAGATATGAGATTTTGATATGTCAAACTTGATAATTTGAAATATCTCTGCCTGTGGTGGCGATAGAGGCATGACATCTCCCATACTTAGGTTATTGAGGATGTCCATTTCGATTATGCAATGACCTTGATGATCAGAGGTCAAGGTCAAGGTCAAACTTGATAATTTGAAGCACCTCTTCCTGTCGTAGAGGTAGAGGCATAATATAACCCATACTTAGGTTATTGAGGATGCTCATTTCGATTATGCAATGACCTTGATGATCAGATATCAAGGTCAAGGTCAATCACGGGATGAGTTATTGGCATGTGATCAAGTTCTATGGGCCTCATCGTAATCCATCAATCAATGTATCCTGATCTCTGTCAATGTATCCTCATCTCTATCAATGTACCTGATCT
The DNA here is from genome assembly GCA_002633025.1 of Notospermus geniculatus. Lineage (NCBI taxonomy): Eukaryota > Metazoa > Nemertea > Pilidiophora > Heteronemertea > Lineidae > Notospermus > Notospermus geniculatus. The sequence goes on along the minus strand of NMRB01000453.1, from coordinate 87,871 downwards.
CTATCAATGTATCTGATCTCTATCAATGTACCGTTCATGTACCGGAAGAAGCACCTGTACATCGGGAACCATACGACATTTACAATGTCATCTTGTTATTATACCTGCGACGATTGGCATCAGTTAGGCGTACCGATCAAAAATACCTTTACCTGCGACGATTGGCATCAGTAACCGATCAAAAATACCTTGTTATTATAGGCCTACCTGCGACGATTGGCATCAGTTACCGATCAAAAATACCATAATCGCAAAAAAGAGTTGAACACGTTCGTGGCTGAGACGCGAAGTGATGCGGAAAAGACAGTCGCCGTCCGTCTGTTCTACGTGCCGTCGCAAGGTCTACCTGACATCAGCAAAATCCTCGAATAGAAGTCGGTGTAGTCAGGCTAGCGACAGCGATGTCGAAGCAGTGCAAGCACAAAATGGATAGAAACTCTCTTGGAATGACCTATTTTCACTCGAATCTAACTCCCTCTTCTCACACATCTCACCTTAAATTTGATGTCCTCCCTCTTCCAGCCCGGACGGATGGCCTCAAGCACATCCCTTAACCCCTCTTCATGGTATTTCTCGTCCACTAGGATATCCAATTTTGGGATGGCAGCCATGGTTGAGGTCCTCGTACACAGGTATCTGCAGGCTGGTTTTCTGATCACACGCCGGACAATTAGTGTAGCCTGAGGCCGTAGGTCTATTTACAAGTCCTAGATATCAAAATTATTGAATAAAACAGGTCAAGTTCTTGTGATCGCCCTTACATACATGTAGGCCTACTTCTATTAATCCGAACAAATGTCATTATGCGCGCCATTTACCCCAAAGGTCATTGTCGAACAAGATTCGAACACTCTTCTGTGATGACCTTGTCAATTGCTATCCGTACACTCTTGTAGGAAAGTAAAGGACAGCAAGTTTTCCTAAATATCACAAAAACCATTGGAGCTACAGCAATGGTATTTGCACCCATTCTGTAGCAACATGTTGGGCATAGAACCATGGTGTTTGGCCAAAAATCAATTTTAATTAATTAAGAGAAAAATGACACTTTGTAAAAGGACTTTTTTCACAATTTTTGAAAAATCGTCCGATTTCAAATTTTCTTTCTTCATTACATTCAACTTAAATCCCACTCATACAGTCAAGCAGACAACACCTCTGGGACAGCCCCTCTTTACCAGGGAATCTTGGCGTCATAACAGACTGTGATCAACAAAACCTGTGGTCTCCCAGTACTCTAGTTTTATATATTGACAGTATGACATAACTTCCTTTTACAATAAAAGCCAATTCATGGTATTGATGAGGTTTTGCACTGAAAAGACATTGGTTGAAGTCAGTGTCACTTCTCATTTGGTGCATAACGTGAGAACTGAACTGGAACAGCCCCAGGCCTAGACTTCAGACTATAAAATCCGTGAAGAGGGGCTGTCCCAGAGGTGTTTCTACATGACTGTGTGAGTGGGATTTATTTTTGCTAAAAAATGCCAAAAGAGGCATTTTCTCTTGAGATTTTAAAAGGGAAAAGTTGCAGATGTTGGTCAGTCAGGTAAGGTGAATACAAATAAGAAAGAAAATATGAAATCGGACGGTTTTTCAAAAATATTTGTCAAAAAAGTGATTTTATAAAATGTAATTTTTCTCTTAATTAATTAAAATTGATTTTTGGCAAAACACTGGTTCTATGCCCAACATGTTGCAACAGATTGGGTACAAATACCATTGCTGTCAGCTCCAATGGTTTTTGTGATATTTAGGAAAACTTGTTGTCCTTTTACTTTCGTACAAGAGTGTACATGTAATTTCCATCGAAACAAGGCCAAAAGTCCCTGCGATTTTGTTGTACGACGTCACAGTGCCAGAGCGACCATACATGTATATAAAGCGTTTTTTGGGCATTTCACCAGATATCAAATTTCAGAGAACCGAAATCGTACTTCGGACGTAAATGCCGTCAGCTTTGTACACATTACATGCACTTTGGCCGAGTGTAGGTTTTCAGTTTAAAACTTCCAGCACGGGAGTTCTTGCTGCTTGGGCGTCGATCGTAGACGTGCAGGTCTAGGGGACCAAATTTCCAATTTTAGCAAAAACCCAGTTTTTGTTATATGGAATTAAGACCGAGCCGGAGGTCGTTCACTCGTCGGGTGTAGGCCTACCGAAAATGAATTCGCCGAGGGTAACTGTAGTATTCCCCGTTTTATATGTAACCTATGTGTAGTCGTTCCGGGCGCATCCGTGTTCCGGAATAGTTCTAGTCCTATTTTTATAACTAACCTAGTCTCAGATTGATAATAAATAAGGTCGACCACATTCGTGATCTCTGTGTGAATTTATTCAATATATTCATTTCCTACCACACAACAATTCTACAAATGGCGACGAGGATAAAGTAAAGACATTTGTTCGCAGTTACACGCCTTCGGCAATGGTAGGCAGACTTTGATTATCTCGTAATTGATGAAAGTTTGGCTGATCCGCCCCGTCGGTTTCCCGCCACGCAGCCATCTTGGCTTTGTTTGGTGATGTACAGGACTTGTGTACATAATGTACATGCCAACGGCACACGTGTGAAGGGGGCGTGAATGCAGACGATGTGTACGGTATCCGGGACTGTTTTATCGTTCGTGCTGTAGTGTGGTGATTCGATTTCGTCAACATGGATTCGAACATTCCTACCATAGAACTATTCGACGCCACCCTGGGAGATGATAGATCCTCAAATGCAGGTCCTCTCTGGGATAAATGGGTGAAGAGGTTCGAAAATTACATAGTTGCTATGGGTATTGAGAATGACAAGCGCAAACGTGCTTTGTTACTGCATCTTGTGGGTCCAAGAACCTACGATGAGTTCGAAACCTTGCCAGATACGGGAGACGATTATGCCACGGCTAAGCGAAAGCTTACGGATTTCTTCAAACCGAAGGTAAACGTCGAGTTTGAGAAGATACAGTTCCGAATGATGAAGCAGCAAACTTCAGAGTCCATCGATCAGTACCATACACGTCTACGACAGATGGCAACCACGTGCAACTTCGACAATAGGGATGCCGAGATCAAAAGTCATATGATCCAGACGATGCGCGACTCAAAGGTTCGTAAAAAGGCGCTCAACACCGATATGACTCTTGAAAACATCATCAAGGAGGTCAGGTCAAATGAACTGTGTCGTGTTCAGAACTCACAAATTGAACGTCAGTTGGGTTCGTCGTCAAAGCCAGCTCCATCGCAACCACAGCCGCAAATGGTGAACCACACAGAACATGCTAAAAAGTGCTTCAATTGTGGTGGTACATACCCACATCCGGGTGGTCCGTCTAAGTGTCCAGCTCACGGAAAAACCTGTGACACTTGCGGAAAGCAAAATCACTTTTCGCGTTGCTGTAAATCCAAGGATTCGTCGAAATCAAAAAGTGATAAAGGACAGAGACATCAGAAAGGTCGCCGGGGCAAGGGTCGTAAGGGTCGCAATTCAAGACAAGTCAATGAGGTTTCACATGAACAAGAGCCCTCTGACACTGACTCGGACTCCGACGAATATCTATTTCAAATAGGCGATGATCATGGTGGAAGTCTGAGAAAGGGGGAGTTGGCAAGATTCCTGATAAAGGTTGACACTGTCCCGTTAGAGATGATTGCGGACAGTGCTGCCACCTGTAGCATAGTGGATGAACAAACTTACAGAGAGAATCTTAGCCATCTTAACCTTCGTAGGACTACCACCAAGATAAATCCCTATAGTGCAGATCCAATCACACCTGTTGGTAAAATCAGATGTAAAATCAAGTGTTTGGATAAACATACCCATGATACCATCTATGTTGTGCCTGGTAACTCTGGTTGTTTGCTGAGTGTCACTGCCAGCAAGGCCCTTGGTTTGATCACAATGGCCAATCACACGGTTAATGAATTGATGTCACAACCTGGTCCAACGGAGTGTTGTATTGAGAAGTTTTTGAATGAGAATCCCAGGTTGGTTCAAGGTATTGGCAAATACAAGGCCAAGGAATTTCAACTGCACATTGATAGGTCAAAACCTCCAGTTGTACAAAGAGTTAGAAGGCTTCCTTTTCACACGAGGGTAAAGGTTGAAAAAGAGCTGCAACGGCTCCTAGATGAGGGTATCATTGAAAAGGCTGATGGTCCAACTACCTATGTTTCTCCTATAGTTGTTGTTCCAAAAAAGAACACAGAAGAGGTGAGAATATGTGTAGACATGAAATGTGCAAATGAAGCAATTGTAAGGGAGAGACACCCTATGCCCACTGTTGATGATATATCAGATCGCCTCAATGGTTGCACAGTGTTTTCAAAATTAGATCTCCGTCAAGGCTATCTTCAACTTGGTTTATCTCCAGAGTCACGTGACATAACTACATTCGTTTGTCACATGGGCTTGTTTCGCTTCAAGAGATTGAGCTTTGGTATCACGAGCTCTAGCGAGATATTCCAAAAGGCTGTTGAAGGTACAATTTCTCATGTCAAACAAGCTGTCAACATTTCTGATGATATCATAATAGGTGGCAAAGGAGTAGATGATCATGATAAACAAGTCCTTGAGGTTCTGAAAGCATTGCTCAAGGCAGGTTTCACAATCAACCTTCCAAAGAGTCGATTCAGGCAGGCGGAATTGGACTTCTTTGGAATGAGTTATTCTGAAGATGGCATCAGACCAGATTCGAGCAAGACCGAGGCGATTATGAAAATGAAGCCGCCAAGTAATATTGGTGAGGTACAAAGCCTCCTTGGAATGCTGAACTACAGTTCAAGGTTCATTCCAAGGTTCTCAACAATTACTGCTCCTATTCGTAAGTTGTTGAAGTCAGATGCAAAATTTGAGTGGGGTGAAGAGCAGCAGAAGGCTTTGAAAAAACTTATTGAGTGCTTGTCCGACAAACCAGTCTTGGCGTATTTTGATGTTAACAAAGAGACAGAAATTTTAGTCGATGCCTCGCCCGTCGGTATTGCTGGAATATTGGTCCAGAGAGACAAAAAAGGCAATGAAAAAACTGTTGCGTATGGTAGCAGATCTCTCACAGAGGTGGAGCAGAGATATTCGCAGCTGGAGAGAGAGGCTCTTGCGGTGGTGTGGAGTTGTGAGCATTTTCATGTTTATGTGTATGGTAAGCCAGTCACTATCCACACCGATCACAAGCCTTTATTGGGTATTTTTGGTAGACCAAGAGTGCAGTTGCCAACCCGTTTGGAGAGGTGGAATTTGCGGTTGCAACCATACTCACCGACTCTGGTATACCAAAAGGGTAGCTCCAATCCAGCGGATTATCTCTCGCGACATCCTCTCCGTTTTGACAGAGTGGAGAGTAGAGAAGAGCGCATCTCAGAGCAATATGTAAACTTTGTGTCAGCACAAGCTCTCCCAAAGGCCATTTCAAAGCAGGATATTTTAAATAGCATGAAAGAAGACCCAACGTTGTTGGCTGTTAGAAATATCATTGAAAGAGATAAGTGGTATGAGGTTGGAAACTCGATGCTATGGGACAAGAGTGTGGACCTGGACTGTATGAAAATGTACCAGAGAGTCAGAAATGAGCTCACTTTAACCCAAGATGGATTGGTACTGAAGGGCAATCGCATTTGCACTCCCCAGTCTCTTCAAAAAAGAATGATTGATTTAGCGCATGAAGGTCATCAGGGGATGACCCGAACCAAAGCTCTCCTCAGGGAGAAGGTCTGGTTCCCCATGATTGAAGAGATGGTTGAGGCAAAGATAAAGCAATGTGTAGCGTGTACAGCCACTTTTGACCCAAAGCAACGAGAACCATTGAACATGTCTAAACTGCCGGATTACCCGTGGCAGGAGGTTAGCATTGACTTTTATGGGCCGTTGCCCTCTGGGCATTATCTCTTAGTAACGAGAGATGATTATAGCAGGTATCCAGAGGTAGACACACTTACGTCGACCTCATCCAGGCAGGTGATCCCAACCTTAGATAAGCTATTTTCCCAAAGAGGAGTACCTGAAGTCGTAAAGAGCGATAATGGGACGCCTTTCCAGAGCACAGAGTTTAGAGTGTTTTCTCAGGATATGGGTTTTGTACATAAGAGAATAACTCCGTATTGGCCTGAGGCCAACGGTGGTGCGGAACGCTTTATGAGAAACCTTGGCAAGGTGGTAAAGTGTGCGCAGCTTGAAGGAAAATGTTGGCGAAAAGAGCTGAACATCTACCTTCGCAACTATCGGGCTACGCCCCATAGAGTAGTGGGCGAAGCCCCGGCTACTCTATTGAACGGTCGTCCTATGAGGACCAAATTGCCTCAGATAAGTTGTTCGGAGGCAAACCCTTCTGTAGAGAAGCGAGATTCTGAAGCGAAGCAGAAGATGAAGGTGAACGCAGAAGAAAGGCGAAACATTAAACCATCTGATGTTGAAGTAGGGGATAAGGTGTTGATGAAAGAAGTAGTGAAAAAGGGTAAAATGGTTCCTCTATTTCAAAAGGATCCATTTATAGTGGAAGAGAAGAAAGGTTCCATGATTGTAGCACGAAGAGGTGATGAGTTGAAAGCTCGAAATTCCAGCCACTTCAGAAAAGTGACTCCTGAGCATTCCGGGTTGCAAGATGCGTGTTTTGATCAGGTAGAAGAGTATGAGGAAAATCCAACTCCTCTAGAAATCCCAGAAGTGTCTGTTTCGGAGCCAGCGGAAGATGCGGTAGAAACTTCGTCAGTCCCTAATGCTCCAAATCCTACTGTACGTAGAAAGTCTGGTAGAACAGTTAAGTTGCCAAAACGATTCTCCGATTATGTAGTGGACTTGCCCAAAATGTAAGAGTAATGATTGATATTTTTATTCTGGTCATTGATATGTATCGATGCATGTTAGTCCGTCATGTATATTGACATGTAGTGAACCTTGTGTGTTTGTATGCATGTTTGCATAATTTGCCTGTATTGTTTGAATTTGATAACTTGTAGATCCAAACTGTTTTGATGGGAGGGATGTAGTATTCCCCGTTTTATATGTAACCTATGTGTAGTCGTTCCGGGCGCATCCGTGTTCCGGAATAGTTCTAGTCCTATTTTTATAACTAACCTAGTCTCAGATTGATAATAAATAAGGTCGACCACATTCGTGATCTCTGTGTGAATTTATTCAATATATTCATTTCCTACCACACAANCCCCCCCCCCCTCCTCCATCACCACCAGCACACTATGCAGACCCCCCTCAACAGCCACATCCGGTAAGTCGGGCCAGGCGGGAAGCCTCCAATTTCAAGGCCTTGCAGCTGTTTGTCTCACCTTGGAGGAATTATAATTGGGTCATTTCACAGTAATTGACCATTTCCACTCAGACAAACTACGGTGATTTCAAACTTGTTGATTGTTTCCAAAATCATATGATTGCAAGTAGACTCTATGTAGTTATGTTACTGTTATTTTATTACCCAGCAGTGCACATTGATCATTTGAAAATTTTTGGGGGTGTTGCTTTGATAGGGTGTCGGGAAAAACCTGTCAGTGCTGTTACCGGACGGGCAGCAAAGTAGTTAATTATGAACCAATCACTTTCGGAGAAAATTTGCCTATGATGAGGATCTGAAAATAGTCCCTAATCAAACCAATGACTGATTAAAATGAAATGAATCGGCAGATTCCTTAAAAAATAACGTAATTACTCAATGTCGCTCAAGCAGCTGACCAGGCATCGCTGTGCACAGAGTCTGGCCTGGTGCAAAGGGTTTCTAAATGAAAATACAAATAGGCCTACTATAGAACAATGTTGGTTGTAATAAGCAGCCACACTAGACCTGATAAATTGTATGCAGTTTTCTGTAAAAAAACAACAAAAACATTATGTAACAGGAATGACCGTTCAATTAACAGTACCGGTATATTGACAACAAGTAACAGTAATGACAATTTAAGCCAAAAGAGTACTCTAGGTAACAGTAATGACAAATTTGAACTGTAGGAAAAAGATGATATCCTAACTCAGAACGTCGGTATAAAACTTATTTGAAACTTCAGAACTTGGATCAGTTTCTCACTGGCCACATGTCTCTTTTGTAGGCACCATTATTACAATGGTAAACTTTATTGTTGGATATCTCTATGAAGCAAAACACGTGCTGTTACTGGTAATGTCATTACTGTTACCATCAGTCATTGCTGTTACTGCATAGTCACAGCAATGACAGTAACAGTAATGACAAAAACTCCAATGTACAGCTATACATTTGTCAATGGCTTTGGGAATGAACTTTTTACTGATTTCTAATTTGTAGCAATAGGCCTAACTCGCAAAGTATGTCTTTCAATGCACGCTATTATATATCGGGTGGGGCAGAAAAAACGATAACACTTTTTAAACTGGAATAATTGAAAACCTATTGTACGTATAACTCTGAAATTTTACAGGTAGTACGATAGGTATGTTTGACAACTTCACCCCAAATTGCAGGTCCATAGCATTAGAACTGTGAAAATTATGACATTTTGAAAATTTTCGGTGAAGACCAGAAATGCTGGTCTGAGAAGTTACATCATACCTACCTCATTTCACATGAACAGTGGACAATGTCCCCGGCTTGCTCAAAGACGGCATGCAAGCGCTTTTTCGACCCGGAAATCGAATTTCTTATTTCTTCTAAGCTTATTTCTGCCCATTTCTCCCGAATTCTCTCCTTCAGTTCATTTTCCGTGAATGGTTTCGTCCACCCTTCGAAAACCTTTTCCGAGAAACTGTTCCACATGGCGTAAGTCATGGTTTCAAGTCCGGTGACTGTGGCGGACGCTCACACTTCCTTATAAAGTGAGGAGTGGCCTCCTCCAGATAGCACTGAGTCAGTCTGCTTGTGTGCCGTTATCAAGCAAGACGGGGGACACATTTCATGTGATTACTGGGGTAGGTCTGATGTAACTTCTCAGACCGGCATTTCTGGTCTTGACCAAAAATTTTCAAAATGTCATGATTTTCAGTTTTTATGCTATGGACCTGCAACTTGGAGTGGAGTTGTCAAACATCCCTATCTTACTACCTGTAAAATTTCAACGTTATACGTACAGTAGTTTTTGAATTATTCTAGTTTAAAAAGTTTTATCGTTTTTCCTGCCCCACCCGATATATCAGTCAAGAATAACAGTACTGACCTTGAATAAACATACTGGCCTACTTTTCACCCAAAACTTATCTATTTCAAAGAAAATCCATGTCGTGTAGGCATTTTGATTTTCCCTCCAAAAGAACACCAGATGAGACACCTTTTGGCCTACTGGCAAACCAAGAAAGGATGTCAGGTTTGCCATGTGGCAAGATGGCAACAGTGGTAACAGCACTGACCGGCAACCCCGGGACAAGGAAATAAAGTCAAAAAATAATATCATAGGCCTACTGTCCAAATAAATTAAATTTTTCAAAAATTTAATTTATTTGGACAGTATGATATTATTCCTGCACTTCGTGTGTTTGCACTGGCTGCATTTAGCCCATAACATGAAAAAAATAATTAGAAAGTACTATATTATATGAAAATCACGGATTTGTTTTCAGTACCCTGGTTTTGGGGATAGTCCGAACACTGCCTCCTGTTGCTCATTTGCAGAACTGACGGCCGCAACAAGAGTCAGATGAAGCCTATCGCGGGGGGTCTATTTTGATTGGTCCGTCCATCTCCAGGTCGTGTTTTGAATACATTTAGTTAGACCACAGAGTAGTCTCTACATCTGACGATTTAAGAGACTACTGTCGCCCTCTTGATTCTGGCTGTGATTCGTCGGAATACGTCCAATCAGAATACGAATCTTCTCTGATGACGTATCGGCAGCAGGTATTCCCCAAAGAAGCCAAGTTTCCAAGATGGCGTCTGGCGTCCAACATTTCTCGCTTCGAACATTCAGCGAGGTAGTGCAACGAATGTCAGCGAGATAAACACTCAGTGACCTATCCCAGCGATGTTTTGTGTCATTAGCTAAACATCCTGGGGATAGTCCGTTGAAGAAACCACCCTGCTATCTCATTTCGACTCCTGTAGCTTGCCGTTAGAGCGCTGCACACAGATGTACACGATGTAGGCATGATGTACAGGTCTGCTAACTGATGCGCGCGCATCCTGCCTGGTAGGAATTCCGACCACACTTCCGGT
>NMRB01000453.1:53516-76376 GCA_002633025.1 Notospermus geniculatus | reverse complement strand
AAACTAAGACCCTGGATACTAGAAACATAAGACCCTACTAGAAAACTAAGACCCTGGATACTAGAAACATAAGACCCTACTAGAAAACTAAGACCCTGGATACTAGAAACATAAGACCCTACTAGAAAACTAAGACCCTGGATACTAGAAACATAAGACCCTACTAGAAAACTAAGACCCTGGATACTAGAAACATAAGACCCTACTAGAAAACTAAGACCCTGGATACTAGAAACATAAGACCCTACTAGAAAACTAAGACCCTGGATACTAGAAACATAAGACCCTACTAGAAAACTAAGACCCTGGATACTAGAAACATAAGACCCTACTAGAAAACTAAGACCCTGGATACTAGAAACATAAGACCCTACTAGAAAACTAAGACCCTGGATACTAGAAACATAAGACCCTACTAGAAAACTAAGACCCTGGATACTAGAAACATAAGACCCTACTAGAAAACTAAGACCCTGGATACTAGAAACATAAGACCCTACTAGAAAACTAAGACCCTGGATACTAGAAACATAAGACCCTACTAGAAAACTAAGACCCTGGATACTAGAAACATAAGACCCTACTAGAAAACTAAGACCCTGGATACTAGAAACATAAGACCCTACTAGAAAACTAAGACCCTGGATACTAGAAACATAAGACCCTACTAGAAAACTAAGACCCTGGATACTAGAAACATAAGACCCTACTAGAAAACTAAGACCCTGGATACTAGAAACATAAGACCCTACTAGAAAACTAAGACCCTGGATACTAGAAACATAAGACCCTACTAGAGAACTAAGACCCTGGATACTAGAAACATAACCACTACGCTACCTGGTCTCACGGTCAGCCTTGGACATGTTGGAATTTTTCTTTGGGTGATTCGGAAAACCTGTTTAATGTCTACAGTGTACGCCATTTACTGAGCCTTATCTTCCACCCCTACCCCAGCCCTAAGGGCCTAACCCTAAAGGACGCATCCCTAAAGAACCTAACCCTAAGGGACGTATCCCTAAGGGGACCTAATCCTAAGGGAGCTATCCCTAAGGGACGTAACCTATCTAAGGACCTAATAACCCTATGACCAAACCCCCTTCCCATGGGTAAGAAGATGACGTCATTATGCATCACGTGGATATCTAAAAAAGGCTCATGCTGTAAACAGTACGTCATACTGCCGTCTGATTGGTTGATTAAATACACACTAGCCGTCATTTGCGATTGTCAATGATTTTGATGTAGCCTTTGTTTTAACAAACAGCTCAGATTGTTTTTACTGCTATCAAGTCACGCTGGGTCACCAGGCCATTCGAGATGATTCAGGTTAAAGGTTCATTTTCTCAGCCAAAATTGAACGAAAGTCACAGGAATTTTTTCATCACGACAATTGGATCTTTTGACTGGGCAAGTCAGATTTGATGTCTTATGTTTCTAGTATCCAGGGTCTTAGTTTTCTAGTAGGGTCTTATGTTTCTAGTAGGGTCTTATGTTTCTAGTATCCGGGGTCTTAGTTTTCTAGTAGGGTCTTATGTTTCTAGTATCCGGGGTCTTAGTTTTCTAGTAGGTAAAATAGAAAATCTGTCGACATAATAGTTCACATACTTACCACCTGCGCCAGTACCGACCAATCAGAGGCACGAAGGCGTAGGCACGCCCTGCCCTAACATATGCAAAAGCCCGATGTAAAATAGTTAGGATCGGGTACCAGTCTAGAGAAAACCGGTCACCACTGCACCCCCAGTATGCCGCACTGAACCATACTGCCATCTGTGCTTGATCACAAGAACCATCCACGGTGCGTGGTTGCCGTCACGTCTCAATCCAAGCTGTCGACGGAGTTCGTCGAACGGGGCTCGTTGCGACGATGGATAAGACACAATGGATACTTCAGGGCGGATAACGGGGTAAGTACGAAAGCAAACATTGTGAAGGGAGACGAGGAACTTTTGCTAAATTTCTCAGTAGGGCCTATTCGTGGTAGGAAAACTGTTGTTGTTTTCATTACTGCTAAGAAATAGGTGTCGTCTGCAAGAGATGTACGTGGTACCCGTAGCTTGAGCCCTGATGAGGAGAAAGAGGATACCTCAAATTATCATGTTTGCATAATGTGACTTTAGGCCTACAACGTCGGCGATGATTCTGGCATAGCCAACAGAAATTATAAAGTCGTAGGCCTAAAAGAGGTATGCGCCTGATATATCACCATACGGAGAAACGCACGGCCATTTTCCGCGCTTTATTGAAACCCACAATAAAAGCCAAACAGTTCTATTCAGATTTGGTACAAAGGATATCGTAGATGGTAAAGGAGTGAATAGGCCTAAGTTTGGCCTGTCATAGATTAACTTCATGTACATCAATAATGTACATCAATAACGATATCGACGTATAGAATTTTGCAAGAATTCGAACTATCATTATTTACATATATCGAACTTCATGAAACTTCCATGTCTCAAGTAACGCTTAAAGGACCACAGTATTGCTTCCCAATCCTGCGTTACACGTACCCGCGTTAAGGGGGAGACCTCTATTTAAACGACTTGGTAAACTACCGCATTGACTAGTCTCGCGCAGCCAGCTGTTTCGTTCCGCAGTACTGCTACACAAACTTGTTCGATCCCCAGCGGCTGGGTGACCGAGACTGTAATCATACATTCTCCAACACTGGGGCGAAAGGCTTAACTACAGTATTGGAGAACGGGTACGGTGGCGCCGGCTGTCGACAGAAAGTGGCAATACCGTGGTGCTGGTTAGCAGACCGTAGGTCGGTACACACTTTACTAACGTTTCCAAAAGTTACGACCAAGACAAAAGATGGTACAAACATTATAATAGGGAGGTTTAGAAATCAAACGATAAACGTAAACTTTACGACAACGTTATTTTTCATACCACCAAAAAAAGATAAGCGAGCGCTTATCTACTTTTGATACTACGCACTAACCAGATTTTATACTGCATTTTCGCTACAAAAATAACGTTGTCGTTAACGTTGACGTTTATCGTTTGATTTCTAAACCTCCCTATTGTGAGGAAATCACATAAACGTAGGCCTATTTACATCACGATTTGAGGTCAAATTCTTGCACTCCGCGAGACATGGACAATAATGTGATCTTTTATCCCATTTAATTTTGCTGAAGAAAATTGTTTTACACAATTTGCCGGGGGGGGGGGGGGTATTTGCCCCCCTTGTCCCTATGCTAGCAGATCATGTAACTTTTCAACAAAATGGGACTTTTGGACAGCACATAACCGGCGAGCTGTGGGAGTTCAATTGGAGGAAAGTAAGGTGACGTCACGAGAAGGGAAATGCCATCCTCCCATAGCAGGGCTTTGGTCTCATACCTCTTCATACGCTCGCACACACTTTGTGGATGAAGAGGAGCGGGGTAAAAACCCTGCAGTGGAAGGGTGCCGGGGATATTCGATGGTGAAATCGTTGAGTGCCCAGGCGCGGATCCAAGGTGGGGGACGCACGGGGACGCGCACCCTCCCCTCCCTCTTTGGCCAACAAATCTTTAAAATCGACCGCAGATTTCAATATTTAGTAGCATGGGGCGCCCCCTCTTTTCCCAAACCCTGGATACACCCTTGGTGCTGGTCATCGCAGCCTCCATGGAGATCAACTGACTTTCTCACAGCGGGGTATAAAACTCAAGAAGGAAGAAGCCGTCTGCCATGATAAAAGCGGCATTATATAAATCAATTTCACTGATATGATATTCAGTCATTTTTATAAGTCGCTCACCTCAACTGTGATAAATGAGCAATCAGCTTTTCAGCGCAGGTAAAATAAGGCCATACCGTCTGCGCCAAACGATAACGATGCTTGCATCGACAACTAATATATCACGCTGAGGGGATGTGTCAAAATTATCCGGTGCCAAAAGAAATGCATGTCACGTATTTTCATAATATCCGTGAGTCGTCAGGCCGAAGCTTTTGCGAGGCTGATGCGGACGTGATTTCGCATTTCGAATGCATACATGTACAAGGTAAAATCACGTTTAAAGCCCAACAGTATGCATTAGGTGACTCTTTCTCCCTCCCCACCTTGATAAAATTGGTCTCCTGTCCAACCTAACAGCGAGGCTGGACTGATACCATGTCGAAACAAAAATGGCCGCCATACCTTCATCACAACGGTAAAGGTAACATGCTTCAACTCATTCTTTTATGTGTAGCAACACTTCCAATACCTAATTGGTAACCTTCTAGCGAGCATGCATATACGACGTTGCCCAAAGTTAGGTGCCAGTTCACCTTGGACCCTGTTTAAGTGGGAGGTGATTAGCAGTCCCAACCACAAGACGCTATTTCTGAATAGAGTAATTCATGTACTGGCCTACTGCTTTATTTTGTCACCTGTCCTCTTAAATGTGACTTTAGAGTATCTTCATGTAAACCTCCATTTTGCATGCGTTCGCTGGGCGATCAACTCAAAAGCCAAAGAAAGCTTAGAGTCGTTTCAAAGGATTCGTTCAGTCACCACTCACGCCGGACTCTCCACAAAAAAGCCCCCAAAAAATGAGAGAAATGAAACCACAAGTCAGCCATCCGCACATATGACTTTGAGATGCGCCCTAAGGTATCGAAATGAAATGAATACCTCGATACGACGGGAGTTATTAAATCTCAGCGTGAAAACGTTGGCATATTATTGAACAGCAACGACTATGCCTTGCTTTTAAACAAGTGGCTGAAAGCCATATACTGCTGAAGAAAGCTAAAATGCAAACTGATTTTATGACCATCTCTCCAACGGCTTCGCGGCCATGTCTCTCGAGGTCATGAGACGAATGCCCTTGGCCTCTTCGAAAACTCGATGATGATAGGTCTTAATTTCGAATAATTTGGAATTGCAGCCGAGTCTTTGGTTTTTTGTGTTCAAACCAACACTCAAAGGGAATTTAGTTGCTCTTGCAAATTATTCGAATTACGACCATATCATCGAATTTACTACGATAAATATGAGGTACATTGTAATTCCGTCGTCGTCGTTTTTTGGGCGCTGTTTACCTGCTGGTGAAATCAATGTCTTGTTTAGCAGACGAGATAATGACTTTTGATAATTGTATGGAACGTCACTTCCGGTTCGGATAAAAAGAGCTTCCACATCTCGAAACTGTGCCGGATGCGTGGTCTTTACCGAAGTATGACGGAAACACCCGAAGTCTTACGAATGAGCTTGCCAGACGACCGACAGTCGTCTCTTCCATGTACTTTTTGTTGCACGAATGTACACCACTAAACCAATTCACTGCAATTAGAATTGCCACACTGGAGTGCTCGGCAAACTAACATCGCCCACATCGGCAATTATCATCGTGGCAAGCTTAATTAACGTTCATTTGGTTATGTTGAAGAGCGCAGTTCGCTCTTAAAATCTCAATAATCGAGCACTGGAGGAAAATATGGTAATGAGATTCTTCCGTCAGGTAAGAGAAAGACGAACCTCTAACTCCCATTGGCGCCATTTTTTCATTTTGATTCCACAAACCGCCGCTAGGGCTAGAAGGCTTCGGCTCTGGCTGCCATCTTTGCGACGAAAACTCGTCGCGGATCTATTTATAGATTATTATGTTGACATCACGGATTATTTTTAGAATGGGGTACCCGTACGTGGGTGCTAAATGTAATCGAACATGCCGAATCGCGCGGAATGGAACACCGAGGAAGTTTTTTGATGAGAATGTTTGTATGTGTTGCAGATCTGTATTAAACAAAAGCTCAAAATCATCGCCGTTTTTTAGACCGGGGGAAAATGAAATTTTACAGGAAAATGGACTCCAACGACGTCAGCAATAAAATGGCAGCCACAGCCGAAGCCTTCTAGCCCTAGCGGTGGCTTCGGGAACCAAAATGGCATTTTTTTAAATAGGATGCGACTGATTCGACACTGATCGGGAGACGGCCTGCCAATGGGCGTACTCCGTTGAAGTATGCTCATGCAGTTATAGGAGACATTGGTGTGTCGTTACCTTGTCTGAAGATAACAGCGGTTCTAGTTAATTGACGTGATACCGATAGGATGACACTGAGTATGATTAGTTTCCTTACCCGCAGGTGTATTTAATGGATGTGGTATCTTGAAGGGTTTTGCATTGAGTCGTTTCTATGACAAGTCGTGTACATTTATCTTTCCGTTGACAGAATCAAGATCGGGACAACGGATTAGGTTGCGATATCGAGTGGAGATGATGTCGGTGAAGTATGTTGTTGATGTAAACCGACCAGTCAGGATAGTTCAGCGAAAAAGCACTAGAGTTTCGCTGGCCAGGCACGGATCCAGGGTTGACAGAAAGGGGGCGTAGCTCGACGGAGGTGGCCGACAACGAAAGCGGGAAGCCCAAACGGGGGTCCTCCCCCAGAAAAATTTGACAATTTAATATAGATGCATCTTCCTGGCATCTGAGAGCAAAATACTCGAATTTTTCATGTGAATTTTTCTTGCTAAAAAATCATTGCTCTGCCAAAAATGCGGGGTGGCGTGCGTCCCTTACGCCCCCCTCTGGATCCGTGCCGGCTGGCAGCCACCTTGGCAAAATTACACTTCATTCCACATCCGATTGGCGCGAGGTTTTCAGCCGATATCTCTAGTCCGCAACGGCTGGGTCAGAT
Source organism: Notospermus geniculatus (assembly GCA_002633025.1). Classification (NCBI taxonomy): domain Eukaryota; kingdom Metazoa; phylum Nemertea; class Pilidiophora; order Heteronemertea; family Lineidae; genus Notospermus; species Notospermus geniculatus. The sequence goes on along the minus strand of NMRB01000453.1, from coordinate 69,743 downwards.
TTGACATACCATACATCAGTTGTCTTTTTTGTCGCTACAGGCATCATCGCTGTCATCTTCTCTAAAAACCTGACATACAAAAAAGTTCTTTTCCCCAATCACAGTTCGTGTTTTCAGCCGAAGTGGTGGCCATTTTGAAATGACGCAATGCATCGCGCACGTGTAAACTGCACTGAACATCGCGGCAAATGAAGTGGGTTTTGAGAAAGGGATCCGTTATACCGGACGTACGCAAAAAATGAAGATAGCAGAAAGATACCGACAAGAGAGATAAGATGACTGATGTATTTTTTGTCAAATTTGACCCAGCTCTTGTGGAGATATCGTTCATAAACCTCGCGCCATTCGGATGTGGAGCATCCTCCCACAGCAGGGCTTTGGTCTCGTTCCTCTTCATACACTCCACACAAAGCCCTGCTGAAATTGGGCCTCCCAGGCAAGCAGTCCACATCAGATTCACTGGCCGTTGTATTTCAGCAGGGGTTTGTGTGAGCGGATGAATAGGAGCGAGGTAAAAACCCCTGCTGTGGGAGGATGGATGTGGAGTGAAGATAGGTCATTGTCATGGGGATTTTCTCAAATAGGGGATGGAAGAGAATTTGGAGGAATTATACTTGTCAAGTATAATTCCTCCAAGATCTTACCAAGTCCTCTACTGACGAAGGTACGATAATACCCTAGTAAACATTGGAAGATGGCTGTCATCCAGTCTGCGGTTGCCAGGGAGTGTCGACGAGGAACATTCGCTACATGTTTGATAACACCACGGAGAGTTTCCGTGACTGCTATGTGGGAAATAAATCACGCGAAGTCGGCACTTTAGACATGAATTGTCTTAACCCTCTCTATCCACACTATACAGTATCCCATCGCGTGCCACAATATGAGCTGTCAGTCAGTTGACCAATAGGAGTCACTACGGCCCAATTCAATGCCTAGCGGACCCATTTATCGTTGACTAAGCACCGATCAGGAGGACTTTTCTATAGTATTGTATTGGTCCGCCAGAAGTTAGTGCTGCCATCTTTTGACGATGAGCGCGGGTGACGGCTTCATTTGACACAGCAAAGTACGTAGGCCTACATTGTAAATGTGCATTATCTAGGCCTACATGAACAAGAGGTCATCGACGCGTGACTTTGACAGTAAATGTCCAATCACCATGATCACGTGACTTCCCTACATCCCACTACAAATTTCGTCATCGCAAAATGTGTAAAGGTATAAAACTTTCGTGAATAGGAAGTTTTCGCAAAGCCTCCGAAACGCCAACGCGACTGCCAATTTCGTTGTTCAATGCGACGAAGACAGCATGCATCGAACAAAAGGACAGGCGTTCTGCGTTGCGTTTCGGGTTTTTTCGAAAACTCTCTAATATCTGAAGATTCAATACGTTTTCGCATGTTCATCACTTCGGCCCGCTGGAGGAAACCCTTCAACGCTGCCGTATTCATCGTTTCGACGGCTCCCCGCCATCTTGATTTCTACACAGATTTTGTGCGCGCGCACTTATCTGGTAGGCAAACCAACGCATTCGATTGGTCGGGAGATACGAATTTGCCCACCAGATGTAACTGCACATGTGCAGTTTGCAAGAAATCCAAGATGGCGGGGCCGTCGAAACGATGAATAAGAAATATAAAGTACCGTTCACGGCGTTGTCGGATGGATCCTCGCGTTGCCGGACGTGACATTTGGCAGCCGCCGCGGCTGTGGCACTGTAGTAGATATCGTTACCGTTGGTTCACGTCGTTATGGGCGACGAGAGGCAGAAATGTTGTCTTGGGTCATATTTCATGATTTGTCAGTGGAAATGAGTAGTTCTTATTACCACTCACGCGGAATGGTTATAGATCTTGCCTCGTCAGCGAACAGAAGGATTTGTAAGGTTGTTTTCATTGCGATGTCATGTTGCATCTCCTCTGGTAAGAAAGTTGGTGAAGGAACTTCTCGTATTTTTATGTGCGAAGAATAACTTTCGATAGCATAACGTAACTATAGACAGTAAGTACCAAAAAGAGAAAAGAGAAAAGCTAAGTAACACAGATGTAGTCTAATTTTTATTTTACCCGTATTATGGGTAAAAAACAAAATATTATCTATACTCTGCATCTGTGATAATATGTCTGCTAAGTCTCGTTGATTAACTGTGTGTACATGTACGTGTTGTGCTTCAGCAGCAAATAAGTTTGGACGCAAAACCCCGATTTTCAAAAAAGTGGGACATTTTGGATAACAGCAATTATTTTGCATTTTTTATATCTCCAAATGACAGAGATTCAGAATCCACCGGGTGCCACTCTGGATGGATTCTGAATCTCTGTCATTTGGAGATATAAAAAATGCGAAAAATTGCTGTTATCCAAAATGTCCCGCTTTTTCGTTCTGCGTCCAGTCTACCAGCAATAGACACCAAACGGCCGAACTGCATGGCGGATGTCAAATCCAGCCCCGATACGAGTCGTGTGAAAAAAACAGCAGTTAAGAAACGCTGACAACAGCAGGTTCCCTTGTCACTGATGCAGCAGTAGCTACACTCGTCCCCAGTGTTCAGTTAGCCATAGGTATAGACCCTAAACACTGGCGCCATGATTGACGCCAAAAGTGAAGGATCATCAATAGACGGCGCTGTTTGACGAGGGATCCAATCATAAGCCATCATCATGGGTTTAACCGACGCCGCCGTAACACACTTTCTGATTGGCTAAGAAACGTGTACAAAATGTATACTGTATGTGTTCATACTCGGGCAGATTCCCAGCTAACGCCCTCTATTAGTCTTACTTTGAGGATCTCATCAACTGATTCAGTTTCAGAGCGCGGGTAACGTAGTGGGAAAGCGGTTTGAAACTGCGGGAGGAGTTTAATGCAGTAGTGGTGATGTGCATTGCATGTTCCTCATTTTGAGGCGATCACGGTTCGTCAATGATAAATAGGGAGGTTTAAAAATCAAACGATAAACGTAAACGTAAACGTTAACGACAACGTTATTTTTGTACCAAAAATGCAATATAAAATCTGGTTAATGTGTATGAAAAATAACGTTGTCGTAAAGTTTACGTTTATCGTTTGATTTCTAAACCTCTCTAATGTCATGAGTTGAACGTCCTCTGTGGAAAAGTTATGTGAAATCACCCGTTGATGGTAAAACCAATGTGTTGATATGAATGTTTGGTTTGTATGGATGGATTAGAACGCCTTTGTTTGTGGATTACAAGTGAATATGACCGTGAAAACGGTGTTTAATCGACGGGACATCGGCTCATTCCTATTCATGTACAAGAAAAGGCATGAGTTTCATTCCTTGTCTGTATTATATATATAGGGGGGTAGGACCCCTGTAATTAACGGTACAAGTTCCTGTGGTGGAATGAAGAGTAGGTCATTGTCATGGAGATTTCTTCAAATACATGTAGGGGATGAAAGAGAATTTGGAGGAATTATACTTGTCAAGTATAATTCCTCCAAGATCTTACCAAGTCCTCTACTGACGAAGGTACGGTAATACCCTAGTAAACATTGGAAGATGGCTGTCATCCAGTCTGCGGTTGCCAGGGAGTGTCGACGAGGAACATTCGCTACATGTTTGATAACGCCACGGAGAGTTTCCGTGACTTCTATGTGGGAAATAAATCACGCGAAGTCGGCACTTTAGACATGAATTGTCTTAACCCTCTCTATCCACACTATACAGTATCCCATCGCGTTCCACAATAGGAGCTGTCAGTCAGTTGACCAGGAGTCACTACGGCCCAATTCAATGCCTAGCGGACCCATTTATCGTTGACTAAGCACCAATCAGGAGACTTTTCTATAGTACCGGTATTGTATTGGTCCGCCAGAAGTTAGTGCTGCCATCTTTTGACGATGAGCGCGGTGACGGCTTCATTGACATCACAGCAAAGTATGTAGGCCTACATTGTAAATGTGCATTAGATGTAGGCCTGACATCATTGAACAAGAGGTCATCGACGCGTGACTTTGACAGTAAATGTCCAATCACCATGATCACGTGACTTCCCTACATCCCGCTACAAATTTCGTCATCGCAAAATGTGTAAAGGTATAAAACTTTCGTGAATAGGAAGTTTTCGCAAAGCCTCCGAAACGCCAACGCGACCGCCAATTTCGTTGTTCAATGCGACGAAGACAGCATGCATCGAACAAAAGGACAGGCGTTCTGCGTTGCGTTTCGGGGGTTTGCGAAAACTCTCTAATATCTGAAGATTCAATACGTTTTCGCATTCACTACACTTCGGCCCGCCTGAGGAAACCCTTCAACGCTGCCGTATTCATCGTTTCGACGGCTCCCCGCCATCTTGATTTCTACACAGATTTTGTGCGCGTGCACTTATCTGGTAGGCAAACCAACGCATTTGATTGGTCGGGAGATACGAATTTGCTCCCCAGATGTAACTGCGCATGTGCAGTTTGCAAGAAATCAAAGATGGCGGGGCCGTCGAAACGATGAATAAGAAATATAAAGTACCGTTCACGGCGTTGTCGGATGGATCCTTCGCGTTGCCGTACGTGACATTTGGCAGCCGCCGCGGCTGTGGCACTGTAGTAGATATCGTTACCGTTGGTTCACGTCGTTATGGGCGACGAGAGGCAGAAATGTTGTCTTGGGTCATATTTCATGGTTTGTCAGTGGAAATGAGTAGTTCTTATTACCACTCACGCGGGATGGTTATGGATCTTGCCTCGTCGGCGAACAGAAGGATTTGTAAGGTTGTTTTCATTGCGATGTCATGTTGCATCTTGGTGAAGGAACTTCTCGTATTTTTATGTGCGAAGAATAACTTTCGATAGCATAACGTAACTATAGACAGTAAGTACCAAAAAGAGAAAAGAGAAAAGCTAGGCTCGCTTATGGAGTTTTGGTATTACACAGATGTAGAATAGACAATACCGGCTACATGTATATTTTTATTTTACCTGTATTATGGGTAAAAAATAAAATACATGATGTATACTCTGCATCTGTGATATGTCTGCTAAGTCTCGTTGATTAACTGTGTACATGTACGTGTTGTGCTTCAGCAGCAAATATCACACCAGCAATAGACACCAAACGGCCGAACTGCATGGCGGATGTCAAATCCAGCCCGATACGAGTCGTGTGAAAAAAATATATATGGAAACGCTGACAACAGCAGGCTCCCTGATGCAGCAGTAAACTCGTCACCAGTGTTCAGTTGGTCATAGGTATAGACCCCTAAGCACTGGCATGATTGGCGCCAAAAGTGAAGGATCATCAATAGACGGCGCTGTTCGACGAGGGATCCAATCATAAGCCATCATCACGGGTTTAACCGACGTCGCCGTAACACACTTTCTGATTGGCTAAGAAACGTGTACAAAATGTATACTGTATGTGTTCATACTCGAGCAGATTCCCAGCTAACGCCCTCTATTAGTCTTACTTTGAGGATCTCATCAACTGGAGCAGTTTCAGAGTGCGGCAACGTAGTGGGAAAGCGGTTTGAAACTGCGGGAGGAGTTTAATGCAGTAGTGGTGATGTGCATTGCATGTTCCTCATTTTGAGGCGATCTCGGTTCACCAATGATAAATAGGGAGGTTTAAAAATCAAACGAAAAACGTAAACGTTAACGACAACGTTATTTTTGCACCAAAAATGCTATATAAAATCTGGTTAATGTGCAGTATGAAAAATAACGTTGTCGTAAAGTTTACGTTTATCGTTTGATTTCTAAACCTCTCTAATGTCATGAGTTGAACGTCCTCTGTGGAAAAGCAAAGAAGCCTTTGTTCCCTTCGATCAAATCCTCTTACCACTTCCGTCAGGCCGTTTATCATCGATTTAATCATCTTCTGTTTTTAGACAAATTTCCATCAAACACTCTTTAGAGTGAATCCTGATCGAGGATTTCGTTCAATCTCATTAATAGCATCTCGCGAGAACAATCTAAACAATAAAACAAGATGGCGACTTCTTCTGGCTTCTATCGTAATTCGTATCAACCGATATTGGCCGCTTCCTAATTGCTTGGTCTTTTCTCAATCACATCGTATGTCACAATTACCGGTGGCATTTTTTACGCCCATGAAGCATCGGAAGTGGTAGAGCCATACGATATAACCAGGCTCCCCGATGGTTGTTCGTCGCTGCGACATCCTTCCGGCCAATTTCTATTACAGTGCTTTATCAATTTTCGGAATGACAGGTACTGGAAGGGATCGGCGTGGATGGTGTCATTTCCAAGTAAGAAGGTAAAGCTGCCCGACAAAGTGCCAGCGAAATGATACATTTTTTATGGTGTGATTTTAATCCAGGATCGTCGGTTTTTACAGCCAATCACGGGTTTATGCCAAAATTTATAAGGCGAGCTTATGAACTTTTGATCGTGCTAATAGGGAGGTTTAGAAATTAAACGACAAACGTAAACTTTACGACAACGTTATTTTTTATACTATTTAATTAACAGATTTTCTATTGCATTTTCGGTACAAAAATAACGTTGTCGTTAACGTTTAAGTTTATCGTTTGATTTCTAAGTCTCCGTATTGTGTCATCGAACAAGAGAACCGGCGTCATCAAAAGCGCTGACGTCAGCAATATAGCAACGTTTCGGTGCCTCATTTTGAGCAGAAGGTATTTTCTTTTAGAATTCGCAAAAAAGGAAGCGACCGAAAGCCCCGAACTGATTCGGCAAAACTTGAATTTCTGAGTTGATTACCTGAAGATACTTGACTGTACGACTCTTTCCATATTCGGCTTTTCTACTGATTGATGTTCGTGCATCAGTAAACAACATTTTGTATCAACCAAACTCTTCCTGAATAATGTACGTAATCTCATATGCCTCCATGGAGAAACGTTATTTTTACGCTGGAGAATTGGCAATGTATTCCTCACGAGACTTTGTTGCCAGCAATCACGGAAAATGGTTTATGTGCTTGTTGTTAAACTCGTCGCTCTTCAAATGCCAGAGGTTGCTGTTGACAGGGAACAGACAGGCGAATGTAAGACACCTACGCGTTTGAGATCGTGCACATGTACATGTACATGTACTTCCAGGTTGTTGGCATCTGAACGCCTAAGGGACACTCATTTATGGTATTTAAAATATACATGTAGGAACTTAAAACGCCTTGTGCATTTGTGGACGGCCACAGGATGTGGATGTTGTGAGTGTCCATTTGCTGTCGTCATGATCCAGGCAGTTAAGTCGGCTTTTGTAGAGTATCATGGATCAATGGTAAGTAAGTTGTAAACTGCGAAATTGATTTTAGCCTGAGGCTTTTAAAAAAATTTCTCGTTTCAGGAACGCCGATGCTGTTATTCGCCGATGTCAGGCCTGAAGAGAGACAGGTGGATTTCAACGCGAAAGCACCCTTGAAAGGCGATAAGGTTATTTTTCAAAATGACGATAGCAATTGTGGAGCGGCAAAATCTATCTCATTTTATTGGTCGCTTCGATGAGAAAGAAGACTCCGTGACTCACTCGGCAGAACGCGGTCTTGTAATCAGGTAATCAAATAGGTGATTACAGCACCGGAGAAAATGACACCGACTCGTGTGATTCGTCAAAGCGGAAGCATTGGATTGGATAAAAATTGGACTTATTGAAAAGTTAAATCATGGCAAGTGTTTGACCGTAAACAAAACTTCGTGTTACTATATGACTATAAAAGGTATGGAATACAAACCCGTTGCCAAAAAATTCTCACTCACTCCGCAGACGACAATGCTCTATTTGGGGATTCTGGCGTTTCTACAGTGTTGTGTTCATGTAATAAGTGATTGTACGTTTGACGTACGTTATGACTGCAACTGCACCAATGAAAAAGCAGTCGTCTGCTTAAAGCCAAACTTTACAGAAATCCCAACAAATATCGTGGACACAAACACTCAAATACATGAGTTACTCGTCAAAAATGGTAACATAAATACAGTAGCAACGTTTCCAAAAAGTTATTCTTCCCTCCTGGTGCTTCGGCTGCAGAGCAGCAATGTCACGACCATCGCAGAAGGTGCTTTTAAAAATCTGTTTTCCCTACGGACGTTAGATCTATCCGGAAACAAGCTACTGGCGCTGAGCTTCGGGGCCTTCCAGGGTCTCCAACAGCTCTCTGGAACGTTGGATCTATCACGAAATCAAATCAATGTGCTCCACGGCGATAATTTCAATAACCTGAAGGCGTTGAGTGTTTTGAATATTTCTTGTAACAATCTGACTGGATTTCTAGGGTCGCCGTTTCAGCACCTTGACAGTCTGCACACACTGGACGTCAGTGGGAATAACATAACGAGAGGTATTGGAAAGGATGCCCTGAACGGATTATTCCTGCTAAAGATTTTTTATTTTTCCGATAACCAGGCCATGTATATTTCAAGAAAAGCTTTTAGGGACGCTAACAACTCGATCAAGGAAGTGTATTTCCGGGGAAATATGATTAAGACCCTATATGCTACAACGTTGCCATGGAGACAGTTGCATAGAATAGATCTTCGGCAGAATCCATGGAAGTGCGACTGCCGGTTACGTTGGGTCAGAGGTCAGCCTGGGATTCTTAGCAACAACAGCCGGAACTTTAGGTAAGGTAACGACATCCTATGCGGTCAAAAAACACACCCATTTCCTCGCTAATGATCTGACCACTTAGTGGTTCACCGCAGTTCGAAAAAAATCAGATGCGAACTGTCCAATCAGAATCCAAATCGTCTCGACGAGTTCGTCGTGTCAACGTTTTTGATACCAAAACTTTTTAATGAGGAATCCGCACAACTTTTTATCCCGACAGGGCGGCGCCGCGAGCGGGTCGTACCGAAGTCGTAAAAACAGCAAAATAGAGAGGTTGCGCAGCGACCCGACTCGGACTCCGACTTCAACTCCGAGAATGAATTGCAGTCCGCTATATGGACATCCTTGATAAAAACGATTTGATAGAAGTCGGAAAGCTGCGCAACCTATCTACTTTCACTTTACGACCGTGACGTCCATGTGCGTCCAAGACTTCAAAAAAAGATAAAACCACTCACAGCGCCTCCTAGCGGCGGTAGTTCTGTAGGTTGGTGGCGCCGCCTGTAAAGACGTAATTTCATTCGCGGGACCTTTACAGTCGCTTTCATCGTCATAACTATAAAATTTCTCTTATAACATAAACATTTCGAAAGATCTATATATCGACAAAACTGCGGACGACTAAAACTCTAATCAAAGTTTACAAAGGAACGGAATGAGAATTTATCATGAGCTTAAATTTGAGATGGGGGATTTTACGAAATGTCTGTTTGATCACGTTCATTTCACGTTGCACATACAGGAAGTACATGTAATCGATAACGCCAGGGAAGTTGAAACAGAAGACGCCGGCCAGTTGTTGGCAAAGGTCCATTTCCCAGGTCGAGGAGATGGGAAGTGATTTCTTGGTCCAGCGATCCGGCTGACATTTAGTTATTCTGAACCTATATGCGGGTGAATTGGAGGAGACATTCAGATAAAGTGTTAGTTAAAATATGGATACCGGTGTAATAGTTTTCATTGCCCCCCGTTTGCCAATGCCCGCAACGGAAGATTGACGGATTAAAAGCCGCGACCCGACGATGGGGGAGGCACTGATCTTTCTGTATCTGCCGCTACTCAATAAAGCGGGCATTGGCATTCTCATTTATTACACCGGTATTCGAATAAAACCTACCCACTTGGACAATGGAGATAATGTTAAAAAAAGAATTCGAATAAAATGACATTATGAAAAAATGACAATAGGGCCGTTTAGACGACAGGCAAAAATCCACATGCGATCCGATCGAATCCGATTGTGGTTCAAAACTCTTGCGTGTAAACGCTACCCAATGCGGTCCAATGTGGATTTAAAATGGCCCCGAATCCGCATTGGACCACATACGACCACATTCAAATTTCGTCTAAACGCGGCAAATGAGACCCGATGCGGGTCGATCGGATCCAATCGGACCGAATCGAATCTGAATGTGGTTTTTTTGGCTTGTCGTCTAAACGGCCCTAATGACGCCACGATTTCGAAAATTTGCATCTGTCGGTGAAGCGTTGAGGTTGGAAATTGGTGGTAATCCGACATGCTTAGCTTTATATTGTGACGTTTTGGGATGCTAAAGGGACAACTGAATTGTGGTCAAAACCATTGACCAGCGACCAGGCCACCTCAGGCAACGTCGACATTTCATTACTTTTGATGCTTCACGTTCGTAATGCAATTTCTCGCTCCACTGAGCTGTTCGAAATGCCAGAATGTCGGCCGAATCACCGAACCACATCATAATGTGGATTTCCTAGCCCGAGTATGGTTCAGCAATGATATGCACGGTGGCAGTGGTGACAGGTAATTATTCGTGTTGGTCCAGGACGGATAAAAAACTACACGCATGTAAAGGACCGTCTCAAAAATACCTTGAAGCCAAAGAAGTGCGTGTTTTTTTCACTTCTGTCTGTCTTGACCCCCTCCCCCTTCAGAAGTGAAATTTCGGCATCTAATTGTCTTCACTCATGGGTGGTATTACACAGGCCTGGGTGGTATTACAAAAGTCTTATTAAAGATGTTGGGTAAGAAGAAAGGGACTAAACAACTTATTTCTCTACTTTGAAGAATGATGTAATTGTATTTTTGTAGAAATTCCATGAAGCCAATTTTTTTCCCGTCAAGAAGTGAAATGGTGACCATGAAGTTAGCCACCCCTCCCCCGTAGTGAAAAAAATTACGCTTCTTTGGCTTCAAAGTATTTTTGAGACGGTCCCGCCGTCCATTTGGAGAATGCCTGCTTCGTCACTTGAATATCTCTCCAAAGCCTGTGAATGGATACATATGGCGTGGAAACTGAGAAAACACACTTGGCTTTTTTCAAATACATAGGCCTATACGGTGAAAATCGCTGCCAAAATAGCACGTAAACTGAAGACCTACTTATGTTGAAATCTTTATGGGTCTAAATCGACATGCTCCCCAGCCAAGAAAGTGAAACCTCGCCAAGCCCAGATCTAAAATTAGACGGTAGGCTATACGCATCAGATTTAATTCCTAATAATGACGGCTTCCATTAAAATAATAGCTGCTGCCTGCCGGGTAAACACACATCAAACGCAGACGATTAAATTAAACAGAGTCGAAGTCGATTTTTTGTTCACATTTGTAGTCCTGACTCGCACAGTCTGAAGCCAAAAATGCTGATTTTAAATCCCAGACGTGATTCACTTCTGGGATTTTGAGTTGAAAGTGCCTGAAGAAGACCCCGGTGTGGGGTCGAAAATTTGCAAAAATGTCGGAGACGACTTTTATTAATTTATATTGTGTCACATTTAAAAAAAAAGAAACATAAAATAGAAACGGGTTCTAATCTAAGGTGAAAGACATCGCTTCATACCAGATTCGAACCCACATTTCAAAAATGAGTGTAAAATGTAGTGCTCTACCTGAATACATTGGAGCTCTGCCTGCAGTTTTTTCAATGTGTGCTGAAAATAAGGCTTGATTCTTTGAAGTATGTATCAGGCAAGCATTTTGGGGACCTTCACGAGGCTACGCGACCTCTACCTTCACTCTCCTAAGACTGTGAAAATACCGTAAAATTCAATCCAGAGGGGCTTTAACAACCCAAACCAACTGTAATGAAACTAGGGGGTCAGCTTGGCGAGAAGGGGCAGCCACATCCCTCCTTTCTGTGGTCTCATTCTGCGATTTCCATAGAAACTGTATGATCACACTCGTGATTGGCTAAATTTCAATTAACAATAGGACGCAAACGCATTTTACACAAAACCTTATGAGTCACGTTTTGATAACGACTTGCATTACCCCAGATCGTCAACCAGAAGTGACGCCTCAAAATGTCAGAGACAGACTCGTCGTAACCATCTATGGTTTCATCACATAAGACGTGGAAAATGAAAAACAAACCTGCATATTATTCTCAGATGTTGACTCATACGGGTGTCGGCTTCAAAGTAAACGCAAAAACACGACGCCAACACGGATTATGAAGCTATAGATCACATTCTGCGCTGCTTTATCAATATCTTTCACAAAACGACACCGGAAAACCCTGGAAAAAGACGCTCGGTGGCATTGTTTGTTCGTGGGGAAACCTGGAAACTCACCGGCCTTATACAGAGCCAAACTGTTGAAGTTACAAGAAGATGTTAACCCGTTGGCGTTGGCGCCGAATACAGTTGATACCAAGCTGGTGCCACCCTCATATTCCATATTTCATATGTCATATTTCTATCTATTGGTAATACCGTACATTTATAGGGCGGTCTCGAACGGACGAAAAAAAGCTGGCTGTACGACGAGTTTTTAGCGCTCACCCACCACTGCACTGTCTTTCACGGAGATGGGGAGTTTTCGCAAAGCCCCGGCGAAACGCCAACGCGAACGCCAAACCCATTGTTCGGTGCCACGAAGAGAGCACCGAACAAAAGGATAGACCTTCGCGTTGGCATTTCGGGGGCTTTGCGAAAACTCTAATCTCTATTAACAAACACGCATTCTGCAGCGTTTGGTCAATTTTTGTAACGCCTTTTTTCAGGAGAATAGAACAAGCTGGTATTGAGCGGCGCCTGGGGATAATCTCCCAGCCTGTGGCATGAATCTATCTTCCGTCTCTGTATTTTCAGGTGTGCCAGCCCTGTCCAACTTGCGGGCTTAGAAATCTCGGACATTGCCCCGGAGAAGTTCTTCTGTCCTCGCGCGGTTCGTAACAACCACACTGATTCGGTAGCAGTCGGAGTCACCATAGCAGTGATACTTCTCATCCTTCTCTTCTCGACCATGATCTTCATGAACAGGGGCAAGCTGACCTGTTTGAAGCGGATACGGCAGACGAGGTATTCACGGGCGAATCGATCCCGCGAGAGCCAGGTGGCTATCTCGTACAACGAGCACCGGCCGGACGATGAAAATGCATTTCTCAGTTGAAACAGTCGATCTCGGACTGTCTGGACTTTATACGTCAGTTGGTTGTTCGTGCCAATGCCGGATGGCCTTGCAATCAAGAAGAATGAGCGAACGAATTTTCACTCTTGTCTGCGACATCGACATAGGCCTAACCACGAACACGTACCAGGCTTTAATCAACCTCAGCATGCTCAGTTGGCGCTACAGTAGACCCTGGCTCACAGCCGACTGCCACCCTCCCTTCAGCCTGCCGCACACTGGAGCTATCTGCTGAGCAAAAAGTCATTCGAGACCGTTTGCTCAGCAGAAAACTCACCGAAAAATACGCGCACACGCGAGCTTTCTGCCTCGCGAGGCAAAAAACTCAGCCGAAATTACGCGCACACGCGAGCTATCTGCTGAACAAACGGTCTCAAATAACTTTTTGCTCAGCAGATAGCTCCAGTGTACGGCAGGCTTAATGTGTAGACCTACAATTTTTTTTGAAGTCTGTTCCAACTAGGCCTACCTAAGAAGGGAGACGATGGTATTCGAGCGAAAACAGCCCGAGTTTTGCCGATCTCGGTTAGGTCTATTTTGAAAATTGCCGGCTGAGCGGTTATTTTTGTGATTGGTCTAGTCATCGTGCAGTAAACGTCCGTTCCTGGTTTTGGTCACGTAATTCAGCGTGTGCTTCAAAGGATAGTGTTTGTATCAATGGTATTTTTCTGATGTTCTTTATGATAAATTATAAGTATTTTTGTAGGCCCCGTGGTCAGTGCTACTGCTTGCCGTTTTTGCATTGTGCTTTTGTTTGTGTGTATATATAAAGCAGTGGCCTGAGAGAGCACGTACCATGCGCTTTTGATATATTTACGCCTATTTTCTTTCATATGTACACTTAAATGAAAGTCTAAGTTGTAAAATGATATCATGAAATGCGTGTCCTGCCGTTCGGAATACCTAGACTGGTTCAACCACGCGCGCATTCGCTTCGCGGGAGTGCAGCGGTAAAGACGGGAACCAGTCTACGTGGGAATTTATACCTTGCCGTCTTTGCAAATCAACGATTTGATTCCACGATTGCTTTTTATGGGAAGAAAGGCGAAAACAAAATCAATGTAAATAAGTCGCGTCCTAGTTCGGCAGTGGTGGTTCTCCCATTTTATGAAGAAAGCATGCGAGATTAGCACATTTCTATGAGTGATTGGGCAAAAATCGAATTTAGAATCGTGTTTAAAAGGATAATTATAATTTGCTGACGGAAGTTTAACGTAATTCTTACCCAACCTACTGCAGTGCTCGCAGCTTTTTTTGGGTGAGTTCGAATCGGGTGAAGCAATCTAAAACGTGGAAGCAACACCAAAGCTGGGACAGGATGCTTGGTGCGAAATGAATGGCGATCCAGGAAGTCGATTCGATTTTTCATCCTGATTACTGCCCAATACATGTGGTAGAAGCAGAACTAGGCCTAAAAACTGTGAATTTAAAGAAACTATTGAATAAAACGTTGTGGAATTGCGAATACATGTATTTGATCTGTCGGTTGTGCCATAGTTGTATGTTGTGTTATGTCGTGTCAGTTTCGTTGTGATTTGTATTTTTGACCAGAGGTGTTCAGAATTCAGTGAATTCAAATAAAAAAAAAACGAATGTAAGACCGCTTGTTTATTCATTATTTGTAAATATCATTATTTGTAAATAAAGGTGCGAATTCGGACAGTTTCGGAAAGTCCATTTCTACACAGTGTGCCATGAATTGATTGAGATCCTTCAGTGACAACTGGTGTAACAGGAATTGAAGTCCCCTGGGAATTTAGTTCCACTTCTATGAGATATGTGGTCATAGAAATCATGACTATTCGAATAAGCTCTCTGATAATAACAGATCATCGTAACCTGGACATGCAGTCCTGGGACTCCCATTCCTGTCACATCGGCATCCCCGACTATGGTCTGACGTGACCATGGTGACGCACACCTTCTCTTAATCATGACCATTTTATGTCACCCAATAGGTATAACGAACGGTGTCGAGGCAATCAAACGAGCGTTCGAAATGATGGAGTTGAGCCAATCAGCATCCGTATGAGATGAGGCTGCACCATCGACAGGTGGACATTTAAGGTGAAAATGGCATCATTCAAAGCCTTTGAGGCCGAATCCAATATTCCGGTGTGCCACTTTGTCATCGGATTCTACCCACTTCGCTCTCTTAAGGTCAAAGGGACATTATTATCATGCGTTGTGGGGGAACGACTGTGTTAAGGAGGCACTTACTCGGTAATAATCTGGTAACGGCAAGCAGTCCACAGGGGGTTGACAGTCCACTCATTTGATGGAATAATGAAGGCGACTTGTGCGAGAAACTTGCACGTAGGAATGGGCATCATAGACGTCTTCATGCACCAGGGCGTGGTTGCATCTGGTCCAAAGTCAGGCATGTCGGGGAGGGGGTGGGGGTGGGGGTGCGATTGGACGCATTCCCGGCGTCTAAGCTTGTGGGCCAAGTCGGGTCGTTCGTTCGTCATCCATCGGATGTGAACAACTGTAGGCCTATAGTTCTAGACTCGGTGGAAGAGGCAAGTTGAGTGCCATGCAGGAGGCCTAAGCTCCTTGAATCAACTATGTGACGGGGCGAAAAATGTGCGGGCCGCGAAGACAGACGACAGTTGACAGTAGGAGGTTCCAAAATTTCACCTCCTCCTACACTGGTCAATTTGGAGATGTAGCTAATTACATCCCTCAAAGGTATAGATCAGGGTGGTATGCACGCAGTTTCTATCGGAAGAAAATCAGTGGGCCAAAGATGACGTCAAAGGAGCGAACCGACTGCGGACGAAACGACAGGATACCACACGGTACAAGTGGAATTGATGCTGAAAGTTTATCGAGAATGGAAAAAAAGTATGGTGGACGATTTTCATGATTTGTCGATTTTTCTGTCATCTCTGTCCTGCGTTGAGGAAAATCTTCGGTAATTTAGTCTAAAATGCGTTCTTATGATAAACACAGGTGGTAGGGCTACTATCGCATTCTAAACCTGTAGTCACTGACGTAGATTTCAGTAAGCAGTCTACACCATCACGCTAGGCCGTGAAATCACGCTACAGCGTGAAAACCTTCTGTGGAAACCAAATTTTTACACACAGAATTGTGTACAAATTCAGCATTGAAAAAAAAATTAAAATTCTTCCTTAATATATCGAGTTATGTGTGTTCAACATGAATATGGCCGATTTTTTTC
Organism: Notospermus geniculatus; assembly: GCA_002633025.1. NCBI lineage: Eukaryota > Metazoa > Nemertea > Pilidiophora > Heteronemertea > Lineidae > Notospermus > Notospermus geniculatus. The sequence continues at coordinate 53,619 of NMRB01000453.1, read as the reverse complement.
AATTAAAAGTTTTTTAAAGAAGTTAAAAGTTTTTGAAAATTGGGCCCTACATTTTGTACAGGCGAATGTACAGTCACGCATTACCGTGATGGTGTAGACTGAT
>NMRB01000453.1:27417-49158 GCA_002633025.1 Notospermus geniculatus | reverse complement strand
GGGGTGCGATTGGACGCATTCCCGGTGTCTAGCTTGTGGGCCAAGTGGCGGGTCGTTCGTCATCCATCGCATGTAGGCCTATAGTTCTAGACTCGGTGGAAGAGGCAAGTTGAATGCCATGCAGGAGGCCTAAGCTCCTTGAATCAACTATGTGACGGGGTGAAAAATGTGAGGGCCGCGAAGACAGACGACAGTTGACAGGAGGAGGTTCCAAAATTTCACCTCCTCCTCGTGGTCAATTCCGGCAAATATACACTGGACAATTTGGAGATGTAGGCCTAGCTATTACATCCCTCAACAGTATAGATCAGGATGCTATGCACGCGGTTTCTATCGGAAGAAAATCAGTGGGCCAAAGATGACGTCAAAGGAGCGAACCGACTGCGGACGAAACGACAAGATACCACACGGTACAAGTGGAATTGATGCTGAAGGTTTATCGAGGATGGAAAAAAGTATGGTGGACGATTTTCATGATTTGTCGATTTTTCTGTCATCTCTGTCCTGCGTTGAGGAAAATCTTCGGTAATTTCGTCTAACATGCGTTCTTATGATAAACACAGGTGGTAGGGCTACTATCGCATTCTAAACCTGTAGTCACTGACGTAGATTTCAGTAAACAGAGGCAGGTGTGCTGAGCAGTGAGAGAGGAAGGGGTAGGCCTAGGCCTAGGGCCTACAACTTAAAGTTAGGCCTACTAGGCACTCTTGTGGGCTACTGCTGTACTGTATCTGTAGGAGGCGTAGGCATGTATCAGTGTACATAGTGTATGTATGCCTGCCTAGCCTAGCCTAGCCTACCTACCTAGGCCAGGGCCTAGGCCTACTGTACTGGTAGTGGTAGGCCTATGCTAGGCCTATGTACTACGGTAGGCTAGGCATGTTACTTGCTAGGCCTAGGGCCTAGGCCCCGGCCCGCCTAGTTTATCAGAATCAGCCCCCTTCCCCCCCCATCCCATCACCATGATGGTATGGATGGGTGGCCGGCCTGCCTGTTTCTTCCAATCCATTCCGACCACCCACGACCACGTAGGCCTAGCCCCCTGGCTTTATTTTTACTGTTGTTTTACGTCCCCTTACTCAGTTACCCAGCAAGCTGAGCTAGGCCTACGATAGGCCAAATGGAGGGGACTAATTGTCTGATAATTGCGACGTATCATAAATAGGCCTAATCATAGGATAGCTGGTTCATGAGTTAGTGTACTGTTAGACAGGCCTTGTCTAAGCCCTCTGTCTCTGACTAGAATAGAAGCAGGCCACGCAAAAGGTAAAGTTGTGGCATGATACTTTGTAATTACCACTATGGTATCATTGGACTTTGGACATGTTGGAGTTTAGAACAAATTGCAACTTTTTTCCAGTTTATTACTGAGCTAGTTTACCATCATGGGAAAGAAGGAACCTCCCCTAGTAAATGGCATATCACCAAAAGAAGGCCCTCCAGGAACAAGAGTCACAATTCGAGGAGAAAACCTTGGACTTGATTCAAAGGATTTAATTGGTATGTCAATTAAAGGAATCTTTAGGCCTGCTAGGAAGTCAGACCCCTCAACCAGAGGCCTGTTTCATAAAGTGACTTTAAGCTATGGTACCATTAACTCAATGCATTTTCCATTTGGTTAAAGGTACCATTAGCTTAAAGTCACTTGATGAAACAGATCCCTGATCTTTAATGCTTCTGATGTTTTGATGGTAGCAGGTACAGTAATTCACTTCATTGTATATCATCAGGAATATACAATACATGTATTTATTCCTGATATCATGTACCGTAGATATTTCTAAATTATGAAATCTATACTCTGCTAGTCCTAGGTTGTAAATGTGGTTACTTGGCACTTGCAGGTCTGAAGATTTGTGGCGTGGACTGCCTGCTTTCTGCAGAATGGAAAAGCTCATCCAAGATTGTAGCGAGGACGGGACCAGGAAAGGGGACGGGGGATGTCATAGTTGTGACAATGTCTGGTGGCATTGGTAGCTGCCTTGTTGGATTCAGAGGCTACTTTGTGCAAACAGGTAAACATCTGTTCAAGATATTCTTGCTGCTATTTTGTTCATTCTAATGTAAGTAAGCTGCAACGAAATCAGAAGACTTGGGCCATTTGAAGCCATTTTGCTTTCATTTAGGGTAGTGCTCACTGTAGCCTCAGATTCTTTTGGGCCCCTCATGGCTTTGTCTGCAGTGAGGGTCTTTGAATAAACTGGAAGATAGAATGTTGGCTGTATTTCTGATTCATTCGCTCTAATGTCGCAGGTCCATTGCAAGAGTCTGCTGTGTGGATTGATGAGTCTGCCACAGTACATCCTTCCCTGAACAGGAACAGGCCGTCATCTCCTATCCTCAAGACTCAAGAAGACCCTTTGGGGATATCAGATGAAGGAAACCAGTATGTGCCAGACCCAATTATCTTTCTTTTTCTGCACTTGAGCACATCTTGAGTATAAACCTTCTGTAACTGTTTCGAATTCCTCATTGTGATCTGCAGATGGTTTGCACCCATTGCCCCATTTTCTTCTGATGTGTTTCAGTGTTTTCACTTCAGGGGGAAGTATGTGGAGGAGGAACTGTTGGAACTGTTTCCTGAAGGATCTGGTAATGTCACACTAGAGAACTTCGACCCAGCTTGGTTCCTACTGGAAAACCATCATGCCACCAGGTAACAGTCATTTCCAAATCATTTTGTACCAGATTGTATTTTGCTATTCGATTAAGGAATCCTTGCGGCTGTAATATTTTAAGAGCTTCAGTCAAAAGCGATTCACATGTGCCAGCATCCATATCATAAATTTTCAGGTTTGCTGATCTCAAGGACGGCTTGTCGTTTCTGAGATTGAAGTCAACTGAGAGGTCAGAGGGGCCTCTGTCATTTGTGAAGGCTAACCTTTCTACTTTCTTGGAGTGTCAGGAAACTTTAGAAGGTAAACTGTTCTTTCCATCATTCATTCCTCTGTCTCATGTTACAGACTGATTAAGTTCAGCGAACAGTCATCTGTCAGGACTTTTTTCACATTGACCCAATGTTGATGGATGTTGTTTATTTTCCTGTGGCCATGAATTCTGTTGCAGGTATGCATAAAAAACTCCTTGAAGATGAAACAAGCCAAAAGGGGGCGACACTGACAGATCAGTTGGAAAATGTCCTTCAACAGAGTAACGATTGTGCTGATGCCCTCTTCATGGATGTACTGGGGAGGAAGGATCGAGCAGACGCCACAAGGAATGCACTGAGCGTGCTCAGCAGATTCAAATTCCTTTTTAACCTGCCGTGCACCATTGAGAGAAATATTAAGAAGGTAGAGATTGTATTCAATTGAAATTTGGCATTACCCCGTACCTCAAATAGGTCTTCCTGTCTTTCTTCTTCTGTTATTCAAACCAAGAGAGTTGCTTTTAATCTTTTTAAACTGACCTAAATTTATGTGGTCAATGATTTTCATGTTCCATCAACTGTTTGTGTTGAACTGAAATAATGCTGATTTATTCTTCGATTCTTCCATACTTTTTACAGGGAGACTATGACTTGGTCATCAATGATTACGCCCGTGCCAAATCTCTGTTTGGGAACACTGAAGTCCAGATTTTCAAGAAAGGTGAGTCACATTCTTTGTGTTTGGTTTTCATGCTTGCAGTTTGTAGGCTTTTAACCTTAACTATGTAATTTTTTTTTTAATTAAAGTTTTTCTTTCTTTAAAAAATTGCCAAAAATGTATTTGACACATACATGTAAGGTTCCAGATGTGATATAACGTCCTACGCACTGTGAAGTGCCATTTCCTTGCAGGGCGTACTATTACGTCTTAAGGGGGGTTTACACGGTTCAACAGTTTGTTGAAAGCTGTTGAATGTTGAACGCTGTTGAACGTTGTTGAAACTTGTTGAACCGTGTAAACCCCCTTTCAACACCTTTCAACACGGCCTTTCAACAGCGTTCAACAGCGTTCAACAGGTTTTCAGAAATAGGAACATGTTCCTATTTTTGAAACTTGTTGAACGCTGTTGAAAGACCTGTTGAAACGTGTTGAAAGGTGGTTTAGACGGTTCAACAGCTTTCAACAACGTTCAACACTTTTGACGTTTCAACAGCGTTCAACATGTTGAACCGTGTAAACCCCCCTTTACGCAAGCTGAGATCCTCAGGTGTTTCCGGGGTTCCCCAGATTTCGTAATGATGTAATAGTACGCCGTACCCAGTTAAGGAGTTAAAGATATGAATGCCTTATATCTGGATACTTGAAACATTACATCCTCTTGACATGTGTTCTTCATTACTAATTTACTACACGTAATTCCCTCTGTTTGTACTTTGTAGTGTACATGGAAGTGGAACAACGAATCTCGGCATTCCGGGGAACACTTCACAAGAAACTGCTTCAGCTTCCATCCACATTGGATGAGCAGAAGAAACTGATAAGGTGAGGCGGTTGAACCTAGCTTGTTAAAACAACGCTATTGTGAGTGAAAACGAATGTTGATAACAGAAAGGGATTCCTTATGTTTACTTGTAGTTAATGCCCTTTACTAAAACATTATTTCCTTTTCAGGTACCTGGTTAGTCTTGAGTTTCACGGAGATCCTGCCTGGGAGTGTCTAGTCAATCAACAGAAATGGCTCATTACTTTGATGAATAACTGTAAAGATGAACACTTAGCTGCAGGTAGGTGTCAAGGTTATTTTAGAAGGTCAAGGCCCAATTGGCATTCAGGTCAAGGTCATTGGTTGTCAGGACTTTCAAACTTAGCAATTTTTGCATGATCCAGAAGTATTGTTGTACTATTTTAGTTGGAACATGTATTTAGCTCTTTCTTTTATTTGCTTAAATTGACTTGAATTAAAATATATTGCCTTGCAATTTCAGGTCATTTTTCGTCATAACATGCTGCTGATTGATATTCTGTTTACTAGCTTCCTTTGTTCATAAATTGTTAAAAAAATTGTCAAAAATTTTTGAGATTTTCCCGTGTCATTTTATAATTTACCCAGTATCTTTATATTATCAAGAGTGAATTCCATTGAGTATGAAAAAATTTGCAGTTTTGCAAAGTCTCCCGTCCCTTCTGTATAGTGTTTTCTCTGTTTTTATCCTATTTTCTTCATTTCGACCACATTTACGCCCATAAGATACCACTTCGTGTTGTGTTACTACATTGTACATGTATTTCATTTTCCGCCCAGTTGCAGATTCAGCTAGTCGAGATGACCAGCTTCCTCCAGGTAGCAACCTGTCTCTTCTCAACCTCATCCCCTGTGTGTCACTTCTGAATTCCTGTATACATTGTTAACATAAACCAAACTATGGTCTTCGTCTACAAATATGTACAGCTTATGTACATGCACTGATATGCATGGCATATTGTGTAATACTGGTGTTCATTCCTGGTGATGAGGTTGATTGCTTGCCATTCTTGGTTCTGTCCCGTCTTTGCTTGCATCCTTTCCTGGTTTTGGTTGCCCACGTTCAATGTACAATAACAACTCGAGGTATTCCTTCCCGTGATGGTCGTTTTCTCGTGCAAATTCACTCTTACTGGGCTATTCACCATTGTTGGTTTCCACTGGGGTTGATAATGGAGTTCTTATATAGCGCAATCCCAGTAACTGCTCAATGTGCTTTACATTATTATTACCCCAGCTATAGGCCTGTTCATTTCAATTTCATATCTCCACTCCCCGGGGAGTATTTCAGTCCCGGCAGTCGATTTCAGCGCTCTTGGACTAACATTCACATAGACCGTCACTACCAGCCAGGTACCCCTTTTGCACCTGGGTGGGGTGAAGCAAGTGAGGCAAAGTGACTTGCTCAAGGTCACAAGGGAGCGAGTGTTTTTTTCTTGGTCAGGACTGGGAATCAAACCCGGGACTATCTGATCAGGAGTCCTGTGTTGTTAACAACAAGACCACGCCACTCCTCGGGTTGTACCAAGACCAATGACACATACTGCCCATAGTTTTCTCCAGCAATCCCCATTCAAAGGCAGAACCTAGTAACTCACTTTTTCATCAAAATTGGAGTCTTACACCACAGAAACTCCAAAGATAATATCAACTCAATTTTGATGGAAAAATGAGTTACCGGTACTTGGTTATGCCACAGCTTATGGGAGGCCTATTGACGCGCCACTGTGGTTATGCCTTTGGAGGGAAGCAGTTGCCCAGTAAGAGCCAAGTTGTACGAGAATATGGGGCAGCACCTTAAGTTCCTGTAACTCTCAGCCCTTACCTAATAATCAAAAAAGTTACCAGTACCTTCATCATATTCCCATAATCGTCTGCTTCTGTGGATGACATCATAACTCACCCCTTGTCCACAACTAGTCTGCTGCTGTAAAACATCTTCTGCCCTGCCACAAATGAATTTTGTGGTCTGCAGGCTGAAAGTAATCAGTTGGGCAAATATCGTGTTGCATTATAACACCACCACCAGAAATAGTGCTTCATCTGTTAACCATTTAATCATTCTTTCTGTTTCTGTCAGTGTATGTGCTCTATAACTCTTTTAGTGTGGCTTGTAACAACAAGGCTAATATATTTCTTGTAGTATGATTACGAATTGATTTCATTCATTCTTCATCTGTATCTGAGGCAACCTCCTGATAGCATGTAGAATTCTTGATCTGTAGTTTAACCTTAAAAAGTGACAACTCTTGCACTTTATCTCCTCAAGCATGATGTATTCAGAATGAATATGCTACTATTTGCTGCCATCGTTAACATTCTAGTTCTTTCGGTAGTTTTCAATTCATAAGACAAGTGATGTGTAGAAGTAAATTAAAATTCATCATTGCTGCCACAAATTGTTACCCTGTGATCGCTGTTGTCTATATTCTCTCAGAACAATATCAACCAAAATTTTTCTGCAATACCCTGTATGTTATTTGCTTCAAAATAAAAAAAATTGTCATTCTTAACATTAAAAAATGTACCGAAGTATTGCCACAGTTTTTATTGAATATTTTTCCTGCTACATGCACTGAAATTTGAATAAAGTACGGTAGGCCTACATTTTCCCTTTGGAGAGTTTTCTCCAATTGATACAGATTATTGAAGTTCAGACTTTTCCCTTCAGATAATGAGATCTACAGGAGTGAATACCATCACTCACCATCAGTCAGCGTCAGCCCGCCTCCCGGAACTTATCACACCTTGCCGAAGTCAGGTATGTTTGATAAAACAAGATACCAAACAAATTGAAGCTTAAACTTTGTGTTCTTTCCCATTGCCATGGTTTTCAAGGTCATGCAGCACGTGGGTTCTACCGCACGATTTCTGTGTTGATTATGTGATATTTCATTTCAAATGCCGGACTTTTTCTTCCAGTTATGCGACGAATTGGCATATCCAGAGCATCGGAAGCAGACCCAGGTGAGTTTCATATACATTTCCTCAATATAGATGTACTTGTAGATTGATATACATGTACAGTAATCAGGTAATGTAGTATGCTACCAGGATTGATTCAGAACCAAACTTGTGTTTGGCATGTTTGCTTGTTTTGACCACGCCGATCGAGCTGTGATGAGGGCCACGTGCTTGGCAACTTGGTGGTCTGAGCTGGTGTATCAGAGCAAATCTTGAAGTGGACCGTAACATGAATAGTTTGGAGCCAAGGGTCGAGATCGTTGCATCTGAGAGTTCGTAATTGTGCGGTTCATGTAGCAAGGGAGGACTGTCTTTGATTTGAATTCACTGAAAGTTGCAGAACTCTGTGGATTTACAATTCATAAACCTGTGTGTGTTTGTGAAATCCACTTTTAATTGCCTTTCTCTGTCACTGCAGCACTTGACCCTAATGGCACTAACAGCCCGACGAGTGTGCAAAGCATCAAACACCCACAGAAGGTCCAGTTTGTAGAGGAACTTACAGCCATTCTAACTGACAGTTTACCAGACCTCTGGAGACTGGGACAAGCGTACTTTGCTGGACAGTTATTCATAAAAGAAGTAATTATCTTGAAATTAGTCTTAATTGCGATTTTACCATAAACTTTTAAAAAAATCTTAAGTATTTCATTGAAATATTCAAATATGTTACACAATGCATTATTTTCCATTCTTTCCAGCCAGGAGACAAGGCGATGTCAATCGATACATCAAAACATGCCCAATTCAAGGTGAGTCCAAGGATATCAAGAAAGCTCTCACTTAAACTTGCTTTCTCTGTTTTCTTTCGAATGTGAAGCCTCCCCTGCTCCCAGCCCCTCCAAAAATATGTTCACCTTTAATGATGGCATTTCACGTTCATTCTGAGACTATTCAATGTCGAAACTTTCTTCCGTTTATAGGCCATGATATCTGAAGTCATCAACATGTTCTCCAACCTGCTTCGAGCTGCATTCTTACCTGACTCGCTGGAAAGTCTGGACAGAAAGGAACGGAAACATTACGGTCATTGGCCAGACCCAAGGATAGACATTCCAGGGGCATGGTTACCACACTGCGTTAGATATATCAGGTGAGTGTTAAAAATGACATTTGCAGAACTGGTGCATAATCCAATCAATGGACAATCCAATGACGTATTTTACTTTATGTTTGTCATAGAAATGCCTCAGATTTCCCCAAGTCAGATGGATTCCATCTAAAGGTAAAATCTGAAGCACTTCCAGGAAGTGTGTACTCCAATTTAATAAAATAATAAATGATAATAATGCAAGGCTTTTTTAGCGCATTCCACAGTCACATGTCCAACACTCAAAGCCTATGCAGGCTCATTTGTCCTAATCCTATCCTGCATGTATTCTGCACATGTGTCTCCTATTTGTCATGTATGCCATTCTATTTAGATGATATTTTCTTGACACAGATCTTGTGTTATGTCACTTTCCAACATCGACCTGATGGGAGATAGCGTAGAAGTGCTTCAGGATCTTGCCTTTGATATGAGAACACACTGTATGTCTACCCTACTCAAACAGGCTGTTGATGGTAAGTCAAGCTGCTCTTTTCACTTTCTTCCAAAGGCTAATAACATACCGGGTACATGTATTTGTATTCTATGGTATTCCTGTTGCATTGCAGACATTCACAACTTGCACACGCGAGAAACGTGGGTGGTTGAGGTCAGTGATGAGTATGGAGGTACAACACAATTGGTGAGTGAATTTTATATGTCGTGACTCGAAGGCTACAACACGGCACCTGTGAGCACTAACTATCAAAGTTATGACATTGTGGAGTTATGAGCATGGTGCCTGATCGCTGAGCAGTCCATAAATGGTGCCCACGAAGTAATGTCATGACCCCCCCCCCCAACATCCACTGGTTTCAAGTATGTAAAGCGGTATTCAACAGTTCTGCCATAATACTCCATGACAAGGATTGCTTTCCTGAGTATTGACAGTGGTGCAAGAGACTGCTAATTCAGTCAAAAATTCCATTTCCAGCCAATTCTCTTTGAGAATGTCGTCAATGAAACGATCCAACACCTCCACGAGGTCGTTATGAAGATAAAACAGGGCGAGACTGAGATCTTCAGCCATCGACTGGTGCAGAAAGAAGCCTACTCCCTCGTGGTACAACTCATCCAAGCCTTCCAACTCTGTCTGGAAGATTTAGCATTCCATGGCAGCGCTGGTCCAAAACATAAGAAGAGGTAAGTACATGTATAGACCTTTCTAACAAAGATGGTGGCCGACCAGTTCTCCCACATGATGTTGTGGCCATTCGTTGTCCAAGCATGATATAACACTACCAAACGCATCCTCTTAGACAATTATTTTACCTAAACTTTTGTGCCCATGGCCCGCTTGACCAGCTTAGCGTGTCAGCAGCCATTGAATGGTATTAAGCTTCTGACATCATATGGTCAGAACTGTTAGACCGCCATCTTGTTGGGAAGGTCCGTAGTGTCCTTTCATCCATGAATTCTGTGACAGTAATGTTACAAGCAAGCTAAAAATTTCACAAATTTTGGTGACACTTTCTGTCATTGAAGGCCTCATACTTTGTGATTTTATGTGTTGTTATAGAGTTCAATTTCATTTTGTCTCGGCAGCAAGCGGTCCTCCGGTAAAGCATCGGGCGGTCACAAGGATGGAAAGGGTGACTCGATCCCACCACTTGACAGGCGGCTCATAATCATGCTGAGTAACACCAACAACACGGTCGAGCGAGTCATTCCTAGGCTCATTGAAAACTTTGAGAAACATGGTTATCCTGAAATGAACAAAGCTTTGATGGTAAGGCATTAACTCATCCGCCCGCGGAGTCCAGCAGACGGCATCTTCTGTGAAAGTTTTCTCACATCCTATGGCACTGATTGAAAAATATTTGAAGAAACGTTGTTCTTGTAAACAATCTGAAGAATGTTTCTTCAATTTTTTTTCAATTCATTCCCAAGGCTTCTTGAAAACTTCAACAAAATATACTGTCTGCTCAAACCTGGGGGCAGATAGGTTAAAGCCCCACTGTATTGAATTTGAAAAACGCAAATCATCGCCGCGATTCTTGACGTCAGTGGACGACGTCACGACGTAAGCCGTAGTGTAAAATATACTGCGCTCCATCTGAATACATTAGAGCCCTCCCTGTCGTTTTTTCTAATGTCTGGCGAAAACTAGGCCTTGATTCTCTGAAGTACGTATCAGACAAGCATTTTGGGGACCTTCACAAGGCTATGAGACCTCTTTGTGCTCTCTCCTAACATTTTGAAAATATCGTAAAATTCAATACTGTGGGGCTTTAATGTCAAGCGATTCTTGTTGGAGACCTCCATGTATTGAATCAAAGCCCTCTTTGAATGAATGCTGAATATTGAATGCATCGTTATTAACTTAAAAGGGCACTGTATTCCCTCACTCTCCTGCGTTCAACATACGGTACCTGCATAAAGGGAGACCACTATTCACAATGTTGGTAAACTACCGCTTATCAACCTCGCCCCATATAGAGTAGTTCTTGTTCCTAGGGTGCCCCCGTATGCATTGTTTTGTGATCGTACATTCTCCAACACTGGGGGGAAAGGCAAAACTACGGCATTGGAGAATGATGCAATCACCACCAGTGGCACTAGCTGTCGACAAAAAGTGGCCATATTGTGACCCTTTAAATTTGATAAGTTATGTTTTGTATTTTAGTTAGCCCAGACTGGATATCATAAACTGGATGACAAGTTGTTTGATGCATATGTAGAAGAGAAGGCCAATCCTATCATTGGTGTCCTGGAACCAAACATGTATGCTGGAAAGTTTGACTGGAAGAACTGTTCAAAACCCACAGGTAAGTTGGCCAATAACAAAATTTGCACTGCGTTCACCATGTGCCTACCAGTGTACTTTGTAACGTGATAGATCACAACTACAAATGAGTAAATTGACTATACTGTTGGACTATATAGTAAATTGACTATACTGGTTGGACTATATAGTAAATTGACTATACTGGTTGGACTATATAGTAAATTGACTATACTTGGTCTCATTTCCAGGTGTCCGTAACTACATCAAGGTGACCCTGATGGGACTGATAGCAGTCCATGCAGAGGTTTGCTCGATATCACCGGCTTTTGTGACAAGGGTCATGCACAAGGTTATTCAGTCTGTCGCCGATGAATTGGCCCGTTTGTTCCAGTGTGTCACAGCGTTTAGTAATTATGGTGCTGTCCAGGTAAATGCGTGAATTCTAGACTACTTTTACTCATTTCAGTTCTGTGCCTTTTCGTTCAGTATTCAATCAAGTTCAAGTTTATCTTACTATCCCTTACTGATAGGCCTAGTGCATGGTTTGTTTTTCAGGGTCGCCTGGAGTTGTTTGCCCTACAAGATGCTTTGGATATCTACATTACAGATGAAGCCAGGTAAAACTAGCTGCCTCAGTTGGCCAGTGGGAGACAGGCATGGATCCAGGGGGGGGGGGCGCACCCGGCACGTGCCCCCCTTTCTATTTCGGCCAACAAATCTGTAAAATTGACCGTGAAATTCTGGAATTTGGAGCAAATCATTGAAATGCACTGCAGATTTCAATGTTTCTAGCACAGTGCGCCCCTCTTTCCCGAAATCGTGGATCCACTCCTGGGAGACTTGACTGCCGATAGATGCCACCACCAGTTAGCGGTCCTGGAACATCACAAAATTTGACATCATAGTGCAGAAGTGCACGCCACAGCGTCATCCACAATGACACGAAGCTGTGGCATACGTCTGTGATGTCAAATTTTGTGACGTTCAAGGACCGCTAACAGGCGTCCTCTAATGGCAGTAAGTCTCTAATTCCATGCCAACAGTTTGACGCCAGAAAGTAACCTTGTGAAAACAATACAGAGGATTTGGAAAGGATGCCAGCCCAGTGATGATTCAACAACTAAGCAAAGATTCTCATGAGGTCTTAAACTTTACCAGTATTCCTTTTGTTGCAGGAATTCATTCCACGAAGCTCAGGACTGTGTTCAAGAAATCACAATAGCAGAGTCTCGAACGTAAGTATATGTAACAGCCTTTGTTGCCTGCACATGTGTATTGGTAATCTTATATGTTCTTTATACATTACAGTATTTATTTCCTTTGATTACAGATTGCTTGAAGAACTTCAGAACGCTTTCAAGGCAAAGATGCGTTTTCACCTGCTCTCCCTGAAAGTGGATCAGAAGGACAGTCAAACATCTGAGGTATAACACTGAGAGAAACTTCCATTTTTCTGATTCGAAATTCCAATCTATTGAAGGGCCCTGATCAAAAAGATGTGCAATATAACAGACTTGTATGTATGACTGATTCATGACAGACTGATTCTGCTTCAAAAATACTTTTTTACTCAATACATATTTCTTATTGTCTTGGTGGTTATTGAGTAACACATGTGTGGATGGTAGTTGTCCACTTTTCAAAATCGCTTCACCTCCGATCAGTTGCATTTTGCAGAGATATTCTACATGTATTAGTGCTTTACATACATGTATTTTCCTGTAATGTGTCAAAGGTACAAAAAGCACAAAATTGACACACTAAATGATAATAAACAAGAAGTCAATTCGTGAATTCTGGAGATTGACTTCTTGTTTATTATCCTGTAATGTGTCAGATGCATTTTATGATACTGTAGCTACATCCGTTGCTAAATGGTCACTGTAATATATGTATGTTATACCAATGTAGCGATGTGTATAGTGCTCGTATGAATGTACATGTACACATGGTTAATGTGTACATGTACATGTATCCTTACTTTGTACAATACATATCTTGTAACAAACAAATACTGTGTTTCATCTGTTATTTATGCAGTTTTATTACAATCTGGTCAGTCTGGACACTTGTACTGAGGAGTGTTCCTGTGCTAGCAGGGTCTCCTCCCTTGCCCTCTAGTTACCACTGCCGTCGTATGTGTGGCGGTCTGGGAAAACCTGGCGGATGTCGCTGAATGATTAACAAGGGTTGTCAGATTACCTGTGCATTGATCTGCTACTGTTTACCTATTACGTAGTTCATCTCAGTTATTGAAATGTGCGGGTTTACCAAGGCCATTAACACTTTCCTCAAATGCGACATCTGCCGGGTTTTCCTAGACCGCCACACATATAGCATCCTGAGAATCTCGGGTCATTTAGTCGCACCCTCCCTCAATGAACCAAGCGTGAGAAGGGGAGCCGGTTGTGAAGACCCTGGGTGCGAGGATACACATATGGTGGACAGTTCAGTTGATCTTGGTCTGTGCCAGTGAATCAAAGTTAAGCTTGGCACATACGGAATGGGACCTTATCAGACACCATGATACAGTAGCCGCCAATATAATGGTTCCATTCTCAACCTATCATTCAGAAATGCATTCTCAACCTATCATTCAGAAATGCAAAGAAAGAACAACATTTTAACTTGTTCGTTTTATTACAAAAAGCTGTACAATATTGATCTTTGATCCACTGTCATTCTTCAATGGAATGTTGTAGAAGACAGCAGTTAATAGTACATTCAGCCGGATTCTCTTCTACTTGGAACCTTTTGCTTCAGAACTACTGGAACCCTTCCATACCATCAAAATAGGCTACCTGTCTCTTATCAGTTTAAACAGATAGGGCCTATGTCATATTTAAAGAAATTTTACACCTGTGAATAACAATAGCATTTTTTTGTGTTACAAAAGTGAGAAAACTACAGAAGTTCCTTCTTAACCTGTGCAACCTAATGACTACTAAAATAATTTCACAAGATTATCCAAAGCCAATCTATAAAGTGAAGTGTTTTTTTTCAGTACTTGGTTTGCAAATGACAATTTGACACCAGTGCATCACAGCACCTAAGAAGTCCAGAAATTTCAAATAATGGTCCTAAATTCCAACAGCACATATGTGTACATGTAAGGATGACTTGTAAACATGAATGAAATGGAACTTGCTAACAAGGCAGTGGACATGGATATGAACATGTACACATGGTAATGGACAGAATAAATAATTGATCATTATGTACAACATTATTTTGTTGCAATCACCATGTATGTAAGCCTAAAGTGCACTGACATCAACAGGACCCCAATAAAATCCACAGGCAGACGACACTAACTAGATGCAGATTCTTTCTTACAGTCAGTTTTTTTCTCGTCAACTTTAGTTTTCTTTTTAAACATGTTAAATAGTCTTGCTTTGATTTTCTGTAGTATCGATGGCTTCTTCTCATCTGGGTCAAACGTGGTGAACTGCTTTGTAGACAAGTTATGAATTGAACCGAAAGCTATCGCTACAACTGTGCATGCTAAACAGATGACGTTATACGGCATGCTGAAGTCCGGAACAGGTAAACTGACGAGGAGAGGGGCAGTGTGAATCCGGAGGAAGAATGTTTTTGATTCGTCTTTGAAACTGGAAATAAACAAAGAAAACGAATCACACAACGAAAGTCATTCCTTTAGCTTCTGTATTTCCACTTTTTACAAAACGCATCAGCGATTGAGCCACCCACCTTAAACCTAGTGATTTGAATGATAGATGTAACGTACCTTGCACTGACTCTAGAACTGTTTTGTGGTGGGGCCAGGAACTGTTTGCTCCCCGGCAGAATGGTACTGATGACAGCCGAGTTGATGTAAAATCCATGGTTAGCATCAGGCGGGTACTCAGTCCATTTCAGCAGTGCCCTCTCAAAGTTCACACTGACTGTTGTTCGTGACTTTGGTGGTAGCGTCAACACCATTTCTAGGTGATAACATTGTTCTCGGTCTTTCCCGGGAACGTAGTGAAATTTGGCTGGAAGAGGAAGCAGATAAAATGCGACACTGAACTGAGGAGGATTGGAGGTAACCAGATCAAGTCACCATGATGACAAACACATTGGGGACGTGTCTCTTGAATGCCAAATGATAATGGCAAGAAGAAAACTATAGTGGCCTACTTGCAGGAGAAGTCAAGCTGACTTACATGGTTGCACCACTTTCCCATTGGTTTCAACCTTGATTGTGTGGAAAAATACACGAATAAACCAGGGTATTGTCTCCATGTAGATGATTGTCAAAGACTTTGTGGGATCTGTGTTGTAGATCTGACTCATCATGCCACCTTTCTCTTGACCATAACCTAAAGATAGAGGATCAGAGGCTGTGGTTATAAAACTCATAGTTCAATACACGAGCTTGAAATATCAAGGCCTCTGGTCACTTCTTTGGGACTAAATTCCACAGCCCTAAAGAAAATGTGCCTGGACTGGAAGCCTCGATAAAGTATAGATTTAGAAGAAGTTAGGGGTTCTATCAAAGAACCTCAAAGAGACTGCTGAATGAATCACAGACAATCTGTAACTTATACATATGTACCTGTTGAAAATCTGTGTGCATACAACTGTGGTGGGTTGGGCTTGACGTATGATATCTGGCCATTGTACTTCAGAGCAATGTTCAGCAAGACATCCCTGGCGATGAAATCTGGAACGTCATATTCAGCAATTTCCCTCTGTTCTCCTCCTCTCTTTCTCTTGAAGGTTGATGTTGGGGCAGGGGACAAAGTTGGTGGATGGACTCCCTGTTCAGAAGCAAGTAGAACATGAATAACATATTTTAATATACTTCTAAATTTTTCAAAATTTTTCAAGACAGTCCAAGATTCACCTCACTTTTGAAGTGAGGTGTGTTGACAGAGAACAGTGACTTATTGCTGAAGTCACAAGTTAATTCCAGGTCTGAAACCTCGAGCATGTCACAACCTGGATCTTAGCCAATACATCTTCTTAGGCTTACCTTTGAACGAGTGATATCAACATAAACCTTGCTGCTGCTTGCAAGGGGGCAAGATGATGGAATGAAGCGGCCAAATAGGTCCCTCAGTGATGTGTCTGAAGAAGAAAAATTCACAATGTGAACCTGTTCAAATTTTGGCTAAAAGCGAGACATCTTAGTTTCTGTTCACTGCAAGTTGAGATACTGATCAGAGCACAAAATAGAGCTACTTACCACCTCTTCCTGTAGCTCTGCCTGGCTCAAACACAACAGCTAAATTCTGACTGATTTCTACGACAGATGAGGAGCAGGCGGCATCTTTACAAATCGGGCGGACGTGCAGGCCAAGTGAGTGATAGCTGCTATCATAAATTTTGCGTGCATCAAAGAGTGCTGCTAAGCCAGCCTGAAAATTACAAGACAAGAAAAATTTTAAATATCACACAATGGAATACGGATGAAAATAGCTCAATGCTTGAACTAATTGCGAGGTTACTGAAGTGTCAAACAGCACATGAGAAAGAAAGGAGTAGGCCTACATCCCTAAATCTTTAGTCACGGCAGTCAAATCCACACCAACAGCTAATCTAACCATCTGAAGGGGCTTAGGAACCTACCTTTGATGAGCAAGGAAGAAGCTTCTTCCACGGAGTAAGGTTCTCAGTACAAACAGATTCCCTTGGTAATGCTGAATATCTCACATGGCGATTGAAATCGGCATAGCCTGGGACAGCAGCGCCATGTGGGCGGAACGACCATTTAGGTAGAACAGTTGACTTGCCATCCATGAAGTTCAAAGAAGCACAGAACTGCCCAGACAATGCATTAGTCAACTCCGACCACTTTTTATCAATACTGCAAAAAAGAAAAGTTCATTAGAATAATTACTTTCATGTCGTGGCTAAAGATTTCCCATCAAAGTGAAAGCGGCAATCTACTACCGGTACTAAAAAGTTGTATTAGGAAGGGAGAACCAGTGATACAGATATAGGCCTAC
Source organism: Notospermus geniculatus (assembly GCA_002633025.1). Taxonomy (NCBI): domain Eukaryota; kingdom Metazoa; phylum Nemertea; class Pilidiophora; order Heteronemertea; family Lineidae; genus Notospermus; species Notospermus geniculatus. The sequence goes on along the minus strand of NMRB01000453.1, from coordinate 32,030 downwards.
TTACTTTTCCGTTTTAGGTAAGAACCACACCCAGAGTTCAGCTCCTGGTGGTGCTTCACTGACAGGGTAGCCCCACTTCTCATATCTCCACAGACCCTGTGTCAAAGTCAGATGAAGTTCTTGCACGGAGTATTTAGCAATTGTCTCTCCGAATGATTTTGGAAAAAGATGAAAGTGGGAAACTGAAAAGTTAAAGACAAAAAATGTGTGGTTTTTTGACAGTAGGTAGGTAGGGCGTAGGTAGGCATGATAGGTACAGTACGTCCATTGTCTGATGATGGACATAGGCAGCCCTATCATGGCTAGCTGGGGCTTCCCTGACAAAAATGTACCACGTGTAACTGACATTACCACGTGGTAATGGGCGAATTTTACACCAAAAACGTGTACATGTACTTTTACACATTTTTGGTGTAAATTTCGCCCATTAGGCCACTGAAACTAGATGATAAGGTTCTCGTCAACCAATTTCCAAAAATCAGTGAGGGAATTTCGTCAACTTTCATCTTTCATCCACCACGTGCCGTGAGAATCNACCAGTGATACAGATATAGGCCTACTTACTTTTCCGTTTTAGGTAAGAACCACACCCAGAGTTCAGCTCCTGGTGGTGCTTCACTGACAGGGTAGCCCCACTTCTCATATCTCCACAGACCCTGTGTCAAAGTCAGATGAAGTTCTTGCACGGAGTATTTAGCAATTGTCTCTCCGAATGATTTTGGAAAAAGATGAAAGTGGGAAACTGAAAAGTTAAGACAAAAAATGTGTGGTTTTTTGACAGTAGGTAGGTAGGGCATACGTAGGCATGATAGGTACAGTACGTCCATTGTCTGATGATGGACATAGGCAGCCCTATCATGGCTAGCTGGGGCTTTTTTGTATTAAATAAACCGAATCGGACTATAATCAGAACACAGGTTCTTGTGGTTTTAGTTGGGGGACCATAGGTCCTTACACACTTTACTGACAATGTACAGAAGTATAGTGTGTAAGGACCCATGGTCCCCAACTAAAAGCACAAGAACCTGTGCTGTGTGCACTGCACTGCACATGCTGCAGTGCATGCACTCACTGAACTTACAAGCTGATTCATCTTCAATGTCAATATCCCAGGTAGTTGTAAACTGAAAGTGGGCATATATATGGCCATTCGGCAAGGGCTTGATAAGCAGCTCCTCATGGAATTCATCTTCTGCACATTTAACTAGATAGAAGACAGTAATGGACACGAAAACAAGAAAAATTTTGCCGGCCGCAAACATTTTCATGGAGGCTGCCATCTTGGTGCCCGGGCAAATTCTTTCGAAATCATCGAACGTTTATTGGATAAGTAAAGATTTTATTATCACTTATTAATTCTATTTCTGAATTTCATGAGTTTTTTTATCTGCTCAACCAACCAACAGTTGTATATGAGAATCTTTTTATTTGTTTTTAATTTGATTTTCTGTGTTGCATGATTTATTTCAATATTGACCAATCAAATTGTTGGTATTATTCCGGAAACCCATAAAAGCATGTGGTGGTTGACAATGCATGAAGATTGTCCAGCATCTGTCGAATTTTGGTCAATTCATTGCCCAACGATGGAGACCAGAAGCGACCAATGAGTCGAGGTAGTGTTAGTTAACACACTGCCCTCATTGCTTTTCGTGCATCTAAACGAATTTGTAATAAATTTGCTGTTTCAATGACTTTGATTGTCTGACGTGTTCACCAAATTTTTACTGCACATTCACAATCACAACACACAATGCATGCATGGCATAGGCCTAGGGGGCCTACAAAATATGAATGAATGACACTCCCGGTAGCCAACTATCTGGGATGACCACACAGAAAGTCCGATAGTGCTTTCGGTGCCTGTCGGCGGTTTAATTCAGGGAAAAGCGTAAATTAACTGCTGATAGGTGCCGGTACAGTAACACTACTAGGCCTAGTCACTAGATCGGACTTTCTGTGCGGTCGGCCCTGCATGCCTGTTCTTTTAGGCCTAGGCCTAAGTGTAGGCCTATAGTGTGGTGACTTGTTCATTCTTCATACGGTGCAGTAGGCCTATGGGCTGTGGCAGGATTAGAAGAAGCATGGTTTGTGATCTTCACTTCTTTGACATTCATCAGCCATCACTATCAGCTCAGGCCTCCGAGCCTACTTGGGATAGCCCCTGCACTGCNCCCGGCCGCCGCCACCCCTGCTGGTTGAAACTGGCGTTTTCCTTTAGCTGCTCTTATAACACAAGATCATCTGCAGAGCATTAGGCCAAACATATAAAGAAGTGTTGTTAGCATTAGCCACAAAATGACACACTGGAGATTCAATACAGTGTGGCATTCTAAAGAAAATGGCTAATGAAAATGGCACATGTCAGGTAAGATTGGTGTCCTTGCGGCTGTCTAATGAATGTAATCTTTGTTTCAGGTTTCCAGTCTGAATACTTGTTATATGTGAAGAGAAGGAATGAGGAGTTGAAGAGTGTTGACACTCACCAGGGAAAGAATGCTGGAGTGAAACCATTGAATGTTAGTAGTAATCTTGCAAAAGTTGTCAGAGAGCATGGAAGATTGGTGATACAGAGACCAGGTCTTGATGTGAGTCAGAATCCGGAAGAGAAAGGCAGGAAAGCAGAGAAGGATTTGAATGTTACTAAAGATAGGAAAAAGAAGCCACGCTTTCCTGCAGTCTATGGGGAGAAGAGATTAGTTGCTAAGAAACGAGCATCTGTGATTGTAAGGGGAACGCGAGGAAATTGTGAAGGAAAGACAGGAATAGCACGTTGGGAGACTTGGAGTTGTGAGCCGCAGTTTCATGATCCATTGCCTCCACAGGCAAAGGAACCTCAGCCATCCACGTCAAAATCCGAGTTCAGCAATTTTGGCTCGAAGTCCATTGGTGGAAAGTCACTGGGTCCTGGTCAAGATTACGAAATAGATGACACCAGTGAAACAGAGAGCTCAACAAGTCTCACTACGTCCGACTCAGAAGAACGGATCGCAAGGACTCTGGAGGAGAGAGTTCAGGCAACTCACATAAAAAGTAAACCACAAGATGTCCCTCTTACAAAGAGTCAGCAACCAGTTGATGTGAATATGCCAAGTACAAACTCAACAGAGAAGAAAGTAGTGGGGGACTTACTTCTAGCCAAAAGGCCTAAAAGAATAATTGTTCCTAAATCACCAGTAAGTACATGTCAGTTTTCCCAAGTCATTATAATTTGAATAATGGGAGATTTTACAGCCGTGAGAAGGCGACCTGTTAGCGGTCCTAGAACGTCACACGTCATGAAGGCAAGTCATGGCCTCCACGTCATTGTGGATGACGTGGCGTTCACTTCTTTGTGATATCAAAAGGGCTGTTCATTTTAGTCGCACTTGAGGAATCTGAGTTGTGATATTTGGGGAAAATGGAAAAAGCTATGCACTTGCAAATTGCACTTGCAGGGATTATTTGTTGTACTGTTCAGAATAAGCCCTGCAACTTGCAGCTTCATAGCTTTCTCCATTTTCTCAAGGATCACAACTCAGATTCCTCAATTGACGAAAATGAACAGCCCCTTTCACAACATTCTAGGACCGCTAACTAGTGGTGGCCTCTAACCGCAGGAAAGTCTCCGATTCATTAACCAACATAACAATGGTTGAGATACGGTATTGGTAAAATGTATTTAGTATGGTATTGAGTCTTTTCTAGAGTTTCAGATTGTAAAGTTCCAGCCTGAAGAAGACCCCGGTTGGGGTCGAAAATTTGCTAAATACATGTATTCTGGAAATTGACTTTATATACTTTATCATATAGTGTGTCGATTTTTGTGCTCGCCTTCTCTTTGGTAAAATGTATGTCGTATATTTTGAGGAGGATGCCACAGGTCTGTCTTGGACAGAAGAGACACAGTTAAAGAAAGCATTATACGCATCCCTTCGTGAGACGTCAAAACAAAGCGACGTCACAGACGGTGAAAACGCTGAAGCGGAGTCACCAGTAGCAACGAGCTTGAAGTTGGAAGATATGGTAGTGAAGCGTGGTCAGAAGAGGAAGGTGGAGTCCGAGACGAGCAGTGTCTCAAGCATGGCTACCTCATCTGTCGCAAGCCCTACTAAGGAACAACCCAAGTATATAAAATCGGATGCATTTGATTTGAAAAAGTAAGCGATACATTTAGGCCCCAATGTTCACTTGATAATTGTACGGTAATCTACAAATCAGCACTCATGCAGGCTTTCAGGAACCAGGGTCAAATACTCCTCAAATTGGAAAAAGACCCTCCATTTTGATTGCTGTTATTTGGAAATAATTAAAGGGGATTTGACAAATTCAGTCAAAAGTGCAGTTTGACCCTGATAGTGATATGAATACTCCAACGGAAGCCCTGTCGAGTCTTGTCAAGCTACATGTAGGCCTAAATGAACAGAACGATTGTCAAGACATTGCCGGGATTGCTCTGATTTTGACATAATTGCAAACGTCATCTTTTTCAGAGCTCAAGTGAGAGCACAAAGAAAGTTCGCTCAAGGGTCACAGCCTAACAGTCCTAACATCACTCCCGTGAAGTTGAAGTCCGGTGTTGCTCCACTGCCAACAGTGGCACCATGCAAACGTGCAAAAACAGAGGATTTCCT
>NMRB01000453.1:0-12999 GCA_002633025.1 Notospermus geniculatus | reverse complement strand
TAGCCCACTGAAGCAGGCTTCATGCTCACGCATTACGCCTGCTGTCGGGGTCGCGAAACCGGAAGTGTGGTAGGATTTACTACCAGGCTGGATGCGCGCGCATCAGCTAGCAGACGAAGCATTAACTGACTGCAAAATCGAAATCTGGCGACAAATCACACTCTTGCCAACTTTGCCACAGAGCCTCTCAAGCTGCCCCTGTATGATAAAGTCTAATGGGCGTGCAATAGGGCCTAATAACGGCAGTTTGAGTCCTATCAGCGGGTTTGGGTGACACAACCAAGAACCCCACTCAGTGACAGAGTTCAAAATGGCGTCTGACGTCGAACTTTTCTCGCTTCGAGCATTCAGCGAGGTAGTGCAACGAACGTCGGCGAGAAGGATACTAAGTGACCTATCCCAGCGATGTTTTATGTCATTATCTAAACATCCTGCGGATAGTGCGTTGAAGAAATCACCCTGCTATCTCATTTTGACTCCTGCAGCTTGCCGTTAGCGCTGCACACAGATGTACACGATATGGGCACGATGTACAGGTTTGTACACGGGCTAGATCATCTTTTTCTTGGCTTCTTTGGGGAATACCTTCCACTGATACGTCATCACAGCAGGTTCGTATTCTGATTGGACGTATTCCGACGAATCACAGCCAGAGTCAGGAGGGCGACAGCAGTCGTAAATGAGGAACGAATGTCGACTGCAAGGTGATCTAGCGTAAAACTCGCCTTGGGTCATCGCCACAAGATCCTAAATGACACACAAGATATCCATTTACATTCATACAATCCATAAAAATTACTGAAATCCAGCTCTGAACGGAGCATTCCACAAAAACATCAACCGGTGAAAATTTCTTCGCATGCCGTGCACCCCCGGATCTCCCGACACCGAATAGTAACGCGACTTCTGATTGGTTATTAATTTCAACGGGATTCCTACTTACCTCGTTTCAAGAACTGCTCCGTGCTATGCACATGTACTTGACTGTATACATTGTGGAGCCCTGCTGTCGAGATTGTTGCTGGCCGTCAAGTTAGCATGGTTAGAACCGGGGGTGGCATGTGAAGAAATTTTCATCGGTTGATGTTTTTGTGGAATTTACCTGAATGTGTCATTTACATGCTTCTTCTCTGAGAAAATTGTACCTGTTGTTCATGTTTGGCGAATTTCTTTGTTTTGGATTACATAATACAATTAACTTGTAATTCTTGGGATTTTGCTTATTTCCTGTGTCTACACAGCACAGTGATCACAATGGACCCAAACAAAAGTCAAGTGGGGGTGTCTTTACTGCTCTTCTCAGAGGGGCCTGGATTGAAGCACTATGAAAATTCGCAATGATGGCTCGCCCTTAATCTATGTGCCTGTCATTGGTGGCTTTTTAGTTCAGATGCTGAAGGCAAATTGGGAGAATTTCAAGACGACTGATCTTATTTTCCTCCTGTTTCAGGTGTGACAGTCCCCACACTCTACGTCCGCATGTTATTCACATCATCGTGTTGGTCTCGCGATCTCCACCAAATGCCGTACATTGCGTACATGCACAGCGGTTCTGATCTCATCTGGTACGCCGCACCGAAGAGTGAACATTCCAAGTTTCGCGATGTCATGACGGAGATGTTTCCAGATAGGGTGGATGACACGCATGTCTGGCTAAAGCGGGATATGATCATGGTAAGGATTTGCTTTAACTCATCTGTCCCCAAGTCCAGCAGACAGCATCGTCTCTCAAAGTTTTCTCACATCCTATAGTACTGATTGAAAATTATTTGAAGAAAAGTTGTTCCTGTGAACCATCTGAAGAAGATTTCTTCAAATATTTTCCAATTTATGTCCATGGCTTGTAGAAAACTTCAACAGAAGGTACTTTCTGCTCAGACCTTGCTACCATTCTACCATGACCTATTTGTCAAGCCTACTTCCCTTCCTTTTCAAGGTGCCTCCTAAACAGCTAGTCAACCAAGGCGTATCTCTGACTCGCACCGTCCAGAAACAACGACAGTTCGTCGTCGTCTTCCCAGAAGTGTACACTGCCAATATCAGTTGTGGCTACAACATATCAGAACAGGTCAACTTTGCTCATCCGGATTATTTGCCACTTGGATACAATGCAGCAAAGGTAGGAATTAACTCAAGGTGCTGAAGTTTGTCTCACTTCGGTTGCAAATTGGCATGCTTCTCGGTATCAAGCTGACCTTGGTCAATTTACATTGTGCAGGACAGTCTTGCATTTTAGGGAAAGTTAGTCATTATCACTCAATTTATACCTGATAGCCCTGCAGGACAGTCTTGCATTTTAGAGAAAGTTAGTCATTATCAAAGTCCCTGGACATCTCTTCTTCTAGATGCTGAATGAGAGTTGTGTCTCGGAGGTTTTCCCATTCGAGAAGATGCTTTGCAGCCTGGCAAAAAACGAAAAAATCCCGACAGAAATGCTAAGTCTGGTGGTGCCTATTCTGGAGGAAATAGTGTAAGTTGTCTTTCTACACAACATGCCTATCTTTGTTCGAGAGCTGCAAAGGTCTGTCTATTTTAGTGAAATTGACTATTTCCATGGTGAGGTGAAATTTGAAGTTCATGTGCTTCTTCCCATTACTACCTTTTCTTTTCTAATGGGCTAAATGCCATGTTGGTTTTCGGCCCTGAATTCAATCTCATTTACAGGGAAGAGGAATTGCATTATCGTCACCAACTGCAGGCAGCTGGTTTGAAACGATCTGACAGGATGTGTGTGATTGACGAGCCCGTCCAAACAAGTTGGAAGAAAAGACGCACAATAGACCCTTCAGAGGAGGAAGATAATACCTGCGAAATCTCAAAAAAGATCTGTTATATCTCCATGGTATGATGCAGTGTATTGTTGCAGTACATGCATGTCACGCCGTCTGCCATTACTGAACAGTCGTCATCAGTAACTCCTCTGCCCCCACGTTTGAGCAGGCAGTGTCGTCTGCTGAAGTTTTCTAAAAGCCTTGAAATGAATTGGAAAGAATTTGACTAAACATTCTTCAGAATTGGAAAGAATTTGAAGAAACTTTCTTCAGATGGTTGATAGGAACAACCTTTCTTCAAATGTTTTCCAATCAGTTCCACAGGATGTGAGAAAATTTCGACAGAAGATGTCGTCTGCTGAACTCGGGGAGCAGATGAGTTAGAAATGAATTAAATTCGTCAGGTCATTGTGCATCTGTTGAAGTCATTCAGTTTCAAACCAATCTGATTGATTGCTGCATTTTCTGTATTCATCACTGTTGTGTTTTGTTTTCAGGTGGTGAATGAAGCTGACGATGTGGTTTATTCTCTACCACACGCCATGCCTCACATTCAGAAGAAAAAGAGTCTCAAATCCTGCAAACTCCTGTACAGATATACTGAGGTAAGTAAGGAGGCTCGTTGTGCAACCATAATATGACATATCAGTTTTCAAATCATTTGTCAAGGCGTTTACATACCGGTACCGAAGTTTCTATTGTTTTATACCACTGCATCTCATAATAATAATAATAATAATAATAATAATAATAATAATAGTGAATTTTTATAGCGCCCCTTTGAAATAAATCGTCAGCGGCGCTTTACAATAAAAACAAAAGTATGAGAGAGATAAAACGACAAGATCAGAAAGAATAGAACATAGGAGATAAGACAATGAGAGTTAAGACATAGAACTAAAACATTGAAGACCAAAAAAGGAACACTAGTAATACTGTTTAAAAAGAATGGTCATGGTCATCATGATGATATTGTTCTCTTTTAGGATGAGTTAAAGCAAATGCTGCATAATGCCAAAGAACGTCTCGCCAACCCTCCTGAATTTGTCGGCAAGAAACGCAAATCGAAAGCCACACCACCAACATCAGAGCCAGAACCACCACTGGAGGGGACCAGCAATGAATAATCAGGCTTCTACACTCCTGCATCTGGTCTGCTGGGTTAGAATATCTCACCAACTCTCCTGAAGTTGTTGGCAAGAAACGCAAATCAAAAGCCACACCGCCAACATCAGAGCCAAAACCATCACTGGAGGGGACTAGCAATGAATAATCAGGCTTACACTCCTGCATCTGGTCTGCTGGGTTAGAATATCTCACCAACTCTCCTGAAGTTGCCGGCAAGAAACGCAAATCAAAAGCCACACCACCAACATCAGAGCCAGAACCGCCACTGGAGGGGACCACAGCAATGAATAACCAAGGTCTTACGCTCCTGGATCTGGTCTGCTGGGTTAGAATCGGTACATCATGTTCTGCTGAAGCCATCTGTTAGGGCTTGCTGCCTTTGTCACTTCTTTCATCTGATATTACATGTATGTATGCTGTGTAAATGATTCTGTCGTTCCATCCCAAGGTCTTGTATCGTCAGGGTGGGGAAAGTTTATATCGGTACCCGTGAAGAAAGTGGGAAGATAAGTGCATATGGGTGTGTGTCATTGGTTGCAGTAGATGGTGAAGCTGATCAGCATTACATGTATTTGCATATTGTCAGTTCTACCTTTTCAAATCCTGCCCAGGTTTTTCCTCTATAATTTGTAAAACATCCAGACTTGTAATTCCATTATTTTTTGGAACTGGTACTGTTCTTTTTCCCCTGCAAAAATTTATTTCATGAATCGATCATGTGGATTCCATTTGTTGCAGTAGCTAATGGTTATGTTGTTTTTTTTTATTCTGACGATGTGTTGTATCGTTCTGTCTGGAATCTATTATCAAGCCTAAAACTGGTAATTTTTTGTACCAGTATGTGAAATTTTCTTCACAGGTGTAATTTTTTTGTATTGGACATTTTTTTCACATGTGTACAGTGTGTAATTTTTTTACGTGAAATTTTCTTCACGTGTATACAATGTGTAACTTTAATTCCTTTTTGTGTGTATGTGGAATTTTCCTCACATTTGTCTATGCTATTTTATTCAACTTGGTTATGGCATGGAGGTATTATTACCTCCATTGTTATGGGTACTGGGTACCGTACTAGAATGTCTCTTATGTACCAATTACAAGTCTCTCGTTTAGTGCCATTCTGTCGGAGCATTTATGTTTAATCTTGGGCGGTCTTCTGTCGTGAATGCTTCATTGAAAGGGACACTACAGTCCCTGCCCCTGTCTCGCCCACCATTTGGATTTTGTATGCAACGAAACCTTCCTGAGTGTGTTCACTTGTAAGCCTGTTGATATGCCTGAGAATGCTGGTGTAATTACGCTCTATTTTGTAATGACTGAATAAGAGAATAAAGATCAATTTTCATGATAAAAATATATAAATTGTTGCTTTGTTAGTAATTGCTTCATCCTTGGTTGTCTGACATGTGGCGCATGAATCGTGCCTTATTATCCCTATTGATTTGAGGTGAGCTTTTCTTATGGTGTGTTGTCCGTCGTCGTTAACAGGGGTGGCACGTTTGTAAACTACGGTGGCCCATAAGGGACATCTAATTTTCATTTTATATTTTTATTTTTTTCCGTACTTTTCTCTGTGGAATAAACTTTTCTCCGCGGAAATAAAGTTTTCTCCACGGAAATAATTTTCTTCCGTGGAATAAACTTTTCTCCTAGTGGAGAAAACTTTTCCATGGAAATAAAGTTTTCTCCGCGGAAATAACTTTATACCGCCAAATAAACTTTTCTCCACGTGGAGAAAACTTTTCTCCGCGGAAATAACCTTTTCTCCGCGGAAATAACCTTTTCTCCGCAGAAATAAACTTTTCTCCACGGAAATAATCTTTTCTCCGCGGAAATAGTTTATTCCTCGGAAATAACTTTATACCCCGGAATAAACTTTTCTCCACGTGGAGAAAACTTCTCCGTGGAAATAACCTTTTCTCCACGGAAATAACCTTTTCTCCGCGGAAATAAACTTTTCTCTGCGGAAATAAAGTTTATTCCGCGGAAATAACTTTATTCCGCGGAAATAACTTTATTCCGCGGAAATAACTTTATTCCGCAGAGAAAAGTTTTCTCCACGTGGAGAAAAATTTCTCCACGTGGAGAAAACTTTTCTCCGTGGAAATAAACTTTATTTCCGCGGAAATAACTTTATTTCCGCGGAAATAACTTTATAATAACGGTGGCCCATAAGGGACATTTATTTTTCATTTTATATTTTTATTTTTTCGTACTTTTCTCCGCGGAAATAACCTTTTCTCCACGGAAGTGAGCTTTTCTCCGCGGAAATAAAGTTTATTCTGCGGAAATAACGTTATTCCGCAGAGAAAAGTTTCTCCACGTGGAGAAAACTTTTCTCCGCGGAATTAGACTTTTCTCCGCGAATTAGACTTTTCTCCACAGAAATAAAGTTTATTATAACTATTCAGCGGAGAAAAGTTTATTTCCGCGGAGAAAAGTTTATTTCCGCGGAGAAAAGTCTAAATCCGTGGAGAAAAGTTTAAATTCCGCGGAATAAAGTTATTTCCGCGGAATAAACTTTATTTCCACGGGGAAAAGTTTATTTCCGCGGGGAAAAGTTTATTTCCGCGGGGAAAAGTTTTAAAGTTCTCTCCACGTGGAGAAAACTTTTCTCCGCGGAATAAATTTTATTTCTGCGGAATAAACTTTATTTCCGCGGAGAAAAGTTTATTCCCGCGGAGAAAAGGTCATTTCCACGGAGAAGTTTATTCCACGGAGAAAAGTATGAAAAAAGCACTGGGTGTACATCGAAATTGTATGTGATGAATTACGTCACCATATTAACTGGACTGGTCCCCTCTATATATACTAGCGGAACAGTTGAGGACATGCAGGTAGGCCTACCATCAAGGGTCTACCCCGGGGGTCTACGTAATATTCTGGAAATTGACTTTACATGTACATGTATATACTTTATCATATCGTGTGTCGATTTTTGTGCTCGCCTTCTCTTTGGACTTAGACTTAACTTGGAGGAATTAAATTCCTCCAAGGACTTTTAAAAGTAGTGTTATGAATAGGCTACATTTTTTTTGCTATCGATGATTCATGCATGTATGATGCGCTCTCATTCCTTTGATCCATCTAAATTCTTAATCTAATACTTCCCATGGTATTCCCATTGTATTCCACATACATTCTGTCTAATCTTCAAAATAATTTTCTATTCCTGTCATCCTTTGTTGGCTTGAAATAGACTCCACGTCAACATACCCATATAAAGCATTACAGAACATGCTCAAAAAGTGGCGGAATATGGGAGGCACTGGCTTCTGAAGTGACTGGTTGGTGATAGATGTACAGGATTTACCCGCTCGACTAAATGCTCGGGCACGTTTAGGAACATCCTGCCTACGTTTCCGTCTGGATAACGTTATCAACAATGTTGTGATGACCAAATTCGCCATTCAATTGTGACATGTCTAGTTCCCGGGGTGCAGTTTTCGGTTTCGCACTTTTCGTGACTTTCGAAAAGACGTCGGAGTTGGTGGCAGTAGGCCTACTTCGGCTTAACGTCCTCGGTCTAGGCTCTCCCTCTCTGAGTGATGGCTGCTTGAAGCATAGGTGGCTTACTTCAAACTGTGGGCGATGCTTGCAATTAAAGGGACCATAGTGAAGCTGCAAATTACAAGGAAATTGTGTTTTCATCGGGGAGAGAATTTTGGTAGGGTATGTGACGGCAGAGAACGTTATCATCCCTGTCTCAGTCAGCGACGGTATTTGTCAAACGTCTAGGCCTACGTTGAATTTGGGACACCGGTAGCTTGAGAATAAAGAGTAGCCTCGATCATCGAATGCGTCACCAAGAAGGGCCCACTCGCTAACAAAAGGGACAAAATGGCGACACTTACTTATTACATCGAAAATATAGACGCCAATGCCGAAACTGGTGTCATTGACTTCATTTTGTTCATCATTACCCAATATATCGCACCGATTCTCGCCATTTTCGGCGCCATCAACAACATCTTGGTCATCGTAGTCTTGTCACTGCCGCAGTATCGGCGACACGTAAGTTGTCTCTACCTCAGGTTGCTGGCAGTGTTTGATACTTTCAATCTTGCTGCAATCGCCGTCATCATGACTGGCGACACCATGGCCAAGTTGGTGGCGCTCTTCGGCGATCCCTTCTGTGCCATCATCAGCTTTGTCGCCAACTTCACACCGGAGCTGTCGTCGTGGTCGATAATCGCCATCACGGGAATCAGATTCATCGCCGTCGTTTTCCCGCTTCGAGCGGCGTCATGGACCACATTCCGAGCCGCAAAAATCTACAACATCAGTGCCTGTCTAATCTTTTTAATTTTAGCCACGCCAGATCTCATCTTTAGCAAAATGCGTCTTGGAGACCAACATCAATTTCAATGCGTCAACACATTACGCCAGGACGTCTTCGTTGCTTATGACTTTTCGCACACAGTAGTATCATTTATTTTACCCTTCTTCGTCTTACTCTTTTTAAACACGTTTATTTTCATTTCCATGAAACGTCGGACGGTAGAAACCGAGGTGAAACATGGAAAAGAGGGCAAAGAGGACAGGAACGTCATGGTGATGGTAATGGCGGTGACTTTGACCTTCCTTGTGGCAGTCTTGCCCTTCGTTGTCCAGTTTCTTCTTTGGGAAAGTTTCCGAGATATTTCAAGCTTCACTCCCCAGCAAATCAAACTGCGGGCCTTTTCCTACATAATTGGTATATTCTTTTACGAGATCAATTGTTCCATCAACTTTTTCTTGTATTTTGTTACATGTAAGAAGTTCCGACATGATATAACTTCATTGCTTCTTTGTCGTTGCTTCAAGGTTCGGGCGTGATGGTGATGAAATGTCGACCTTGGTTTCCTTTGATCGCTATTATTGCTTTACGATTGAAATCTATTTCTATCATTCCTGTGTGTGCTTGAAATAGACGGAGAACAAGCCTACGACCACAAAGCACCATACAACTCTCATTTGAATCATGTTACGGCGCTCGATCACGTCGAGAGCAGCGAAGATTTTTGTAATGGAGGATGTGACATGAAGTATGGAACCGTCCACTCTCCGGATCGGTCAAAGTGCATGGCCTTAGGTGGGGAAATATCAGATCATCCTCCAATTTGTGGTCACACTGCTATAGTAACGCACCATTCATAAGATTTCCGGGATTACCTATCATTTGAATAACACAACCAGCGCTAATGGCGACCTTAACCTATTATATTGACGGCACTGACGTCGGAACTGGTGTCATGGATTTCATTTTGTTCATCATTACCCAATATATCGCACCGATTGTCGCCATCTTCGGCTCCATCAACAACATCTTGGTCATCATTGTCTTGTCACTGCCGCAGTATCGGCGACACGTAAGTTGTCTCTACCTCAGGTTGTTGGCAATATTTGATAGTGTTACTCTTGTTGCAATTGCTGTCATCATGACGGGTGACACCATGGCCAAGGCGGTTTCTCTCCTAGGCAACCCTTTATGCGCCATCATCAGCTTCATTATCAACTTCACACCGGAGTTGTCATCGTGGTCGATAATCGCTATCACGGGCATCAGATTCATCGCCGTCGTTTTCCCGCTTCGAGCGGCGTCATGGACCACATTCCGAGCCGCAAAAATCTACAACATCAGCGCATGTCTAATATTTTTGATTTTAGCCACACCAGATCTCATCTTTAGTAAAATGCGTCTTGGAGACCAACATCAATTTCAATGCGTCAACACATTACGCCTGGAAATCTTCGTTGCTTATGACTTTTCACACACAGTAGTATCATTTATTTTACCCTTTTTCGTCTTACTGTTTTTGAACACGTTTATTTTCATTTCCATGAAACGTCGGACGGTAGAAACCGAGGTGAAACATGGAAAAGAGGGCAAAGAGGACAGGAACGTCATGGTGATGGTAATGGCGGTGACTTTGACCTTCCTTGTGACCGTCTTACCATTCGTTGTCTACTTTCTTGTTTGGGAGACGATCCCTGTTTCGAGTCTCACTCCCCAGCAACTCAAGCTGCGAACATTTTTCTACATAATATCCATACTCTTTTATGAAATTAATTGTTCCATCAACTTTTTCTTGTATTTTGTTACATGTAAGAAATTCCGACAAGATATAACATCAATACAGTGGAACCCCGGTAACACGACCACCCACGGGACAGACCCAAAGTGGTCGCGTTAGCGGGGTGGTCGCCTTACCGAAATTGGTCCGATGAGTGCCGATCCAGACCGAAGTAAACTGAGTGTCATATTTTCTTTTTTATCCATGTTTCGTTTAATAAACCAGACTAGACCATCTCCAGCCAGGCCTGATACTAGTAAGCAGATAGCCCACTGACACTGTGACGATTAGGATGGACGACTGGCAGGTGTGGAAATGGTGAATTCTGTGTAAATATTGCGCCCGTCTCATGCTTAGGCCTGCCTTTTATGATCGCTGACCCCAACCGTCATGCACATGGCTTATGTCATCTGTTAATTGGTCCTGTTTGGTACACGCATGTTGCTGACTGGCCTTTGTTTGATAATCAGACCACTAATTAGGTTGCGGGTGGTCGTGTTACCGAGGTGCTAATTGCCACTTGGGACAGCCAAAGCTGTGGTCGCGGTCTGGATAGCGGGGTGGTCGCGTTAGTGAAACTCTCCAAAGGGAAATAAAGAGAAAAACAATCGGGACAATTGAAAACTGGTCGTCTTTCCGGGGTGGTCGCGTTATAGGGGTGGTCGTCGATCGGGGTTCCACTGTACTGCTTTGTCGCTGCTTGAAGGTTCGGGCATGATATTTGTCGACCAATCTATCGCTTCAAAACATTCATGCCGGATATCTTTACTTGCATGTATCAATTTTCCTATTAATCCTATAGTGATAAAATGTACTAAAAATATGTAGACAAATCGCAAAAAGCCTTTCATTCCGTGCCATTGTATTCTCAATACATATTAAGAAGTTCATCTTCGTTTTGTCAGCGGTTTTAACTGTCTGTGATCTGAGTGATTTTACCTGCCTTTGGTTTCTATTCGTATCACTTGTTGTTTTGAACATGTTGAAAATGAATTCTATTTCCGTCATTCCTAAGAGTGCTTGAAATAGACAACGAATCCTTGAACACATGGATATATACATAAAGCAGCATAGTTCTCATTTGAATCCTGGAACGTTACTCGATCATCTCGAGAGCCAGAAGCTTTTGGAATTGAGGATGTAACATGACGAAAATGTAAACAGTAGAAAGGCAGAATACTCAGTCTCTGGATGCATCACGGTGGCGTTACCAAACTACGTACGGGTACACAGAAAAATCGCTCATCATTCCCCAACCAGTGCAAGTTTCTGACGCAACCATTCATAGATTTCAGGAATCTGCCTATCGTTGGCTACCGGTAAGAATGGCGTCGACACCAACTTATTACATCGACGACACTAACGCCGAAACTGGTGTCATTGACTTCATTTTGTTCATCATTACCCAATATATCGCACCGATTGTCGCCATTTTCGGCTCCATCAACAACATCTTGGTCATCATTGTCTTGTCACTGCCGCAGTATCGGCGACACGTAAGTTGTCTCTACCTCAGGCTACTGGCGATATTTGATAGTGTTACTCTTGTGTCCATCGCGCTCATCATGACTGGCGACACCATGGCCAAGTTGGTGGCACTCTTAGGTGACCCTTTTTGCGCCATCATCAACTTCATTACCAACTTCACACCGGAGATGTCATCGTGGTCGATAATCGCCATCACGGGCATCAGATTCATCGCCGTCGTTTTCCCGCTTCGAGCGGCATCATGGACCACATTCCGAGCCGCAAAAATCTACAACATCAGTGCATGTCTAATCTTTTTAATTTTAGCCACACCAGATCTCATCTTTAGCAAAGTCCGTCTTGGAGACCAACATCTATTTCAATGCGTCAACACATTACCCCTGGAAGTCTTCGTTGCTTATGACTTTTCTCACACAGTAGTATCATTTATTTTACCCTTCTTCGTCTTACTCTTTTTAAACACGTTTATTTTTATTTCCATGAAACGTCGGACGGTAGAAACCGAGGTGAAACATGGAAAAGAGGGCAAAGAGGACAGGAACGTCATGGTGATGGTAATGGCGGTGACTTTGACCTTCCTTGTGACCGTCTTACCATTCGTTGTCTACTTTCTTGTTTGGGAGACGATCCCTGTTTCGAGTCTCACTCCCCAGCAACTCAAGCTGCGAACATTTTTCCACATTATTTCCATACTCTTTTATGAAATTAATTGTTCCATCAACTTTTTCTTGTATTTTGTTACATGTAAGAAATTCCGACAAGATATAACTTCATTACTGCTCTGCCGCTGCTTCAAGGTTCGGGCGTGATTGCGGACCAAACAATCTCCTTCAATACATCCAATATACATGTATTTCACTCTTTACTTCAATTTTCTTATTAATCGTAGCACTACGATTAATAAGAAAATTGAAGTAAAGAGTGAAGCATACAATGATAAGATGTACTAAAATAATCTTGGCTGATTGCAAGAAGCCTTTCGTTCCGTGCCATTGTGTTCTCTGCATGCTGGAGAAGTTCCTCTTCCTTTGTCAACGGTTTTTGAACTGTCTGTGGCCAAAGTGATTTAACCTGCCTTTGGTTTCTTTTCATATAACTTGTTGTTTTGAGACTGAAATCTATTTCCGTCATTCCTAAGAGTGCTTGAAATAGACAACAAGTCCTTTGAACACTCTTAGACGAAAATGTAAGCAGAAGGCAGACATATCCAGCCTCTGGATGCATCACGGTGGCGTTACGAAACTCCGGGTAGGCCAACACAGGAAAATCATTCCTATCATTCCCCAGCCAGTGCTAGTTTCTGATGCAACCATTCATAGATTTCAGGAATTTGCCTATCGTTGACTACCGGTAAGAATGGCACCGACACTAACTTATTACATCGACGACACTAACGCCGAAACTGGTGTCATTGACTTCATTTTGTTCATCATTACCCAATATATCGCACCGATTCTCGCCATCTTCGGCTCCATCAACAACATCTTGGTCATCATTGTCTTGTCACTGCCGCAGTATCGGCGACACGTAAGTTGTCTCTACCTCAGGCTATTGGC
>NMRB01000452.1:353717-373233 GCA_002633025.1 Notospermus geniculatus | reverse complement strand
GATCCTCAACATTGACCATGAGAGTCACAGTTACACACTTAACCATGGAGACTTATCACAGAGGTGAGCACAATGGCCCTGGCCATTTCATTCTTTCCGTTATGGAAACTACACGTTATTGGCTACAATATGGCACAGGTTTCATTTCAATGCAATTTTTCCTTTCAGTTATGGAAACTACACGTTATTGGCTACAATATGGCACAGGTTTCATTTCAATGCAATTTTTTCTTTCAGTTATGGAAACTACAAGTTATTGGCTACAATATGGCACAGGTTTCATTTCAATGCAATTTTTTAAACCTTTCTGAAAGTTAAGGAACACTGTGAACTGTAAATCGTACTCCAAAACTTGCTGTCCGATAACTACATGTACCTGACCCTGTCCGGTAACTAACACTAAACAGGGGGGTCATTTCCCGAAAAACGACCTTCATGCCCCTAAACAGGAAGTGGTTTGGCCCAACCCAGTTTCAGAGTGAGGCTGATTGAGCTATCTTTCATGTTCTCAGCCATCAGTGCACCTGTCAGGCATGCGCAGTGTGTTTCTAGGCCGGAAATAGCTTAGACGTGTCCGATAATACCCCTGTTTACCCTAGGCCTTTTATCGCACATACCGGTAGCCAGAAGTAGCACGTGTGAAGCCAGCCAGGCGGAAAGGGCCCAACCATCAGCGCCATACATGTAGCACGACTGTTACGGTCACGCATTCTAGTCTAGTATTTTAGTAAATTGATACATGTACATTGTGATACATTCACACTCATTTGCATTATTGATGTGATCTAGGTCACGGCCTCGCGGCTGTGAGAAAACACCGATCGCAATGTTTGAAGTCGGACCCAGCATAAAACTGAGCGATATTAGATGTAAGATGCACTTACACCTTTTGATAGGCCCCTACCATTTTTATGATTTCACACAACATTTTAATCATTAACACCATCCACGGCAAAAAGAAGCTGGACATCCAAGTTGTAAACACTCACTCACTGGTTCTCTATCCATTCCACGCGACGCCTGCGGTGCTGCCACCTATTGTCGGTGATATATACTGACGTGAATATCGTGAGTGAGTTGCAGTGCAGTGCCCCGCCCTCATTATAAAATCACAAACTGCTCCCTGCGGCCCTCATTTTGAACTGGGTCAAATTCGCCCTGCCCTCACTTTGAAATATCATGTATGTATGTCATACCGGTATGTCATGTCAAATGCACCCTGCCCATTTTGTCTGATTATGGATTCATTTTTCTTCAAGGTTGTCATGTCTTGGGCCGCTGACTTCCCAGGTGAGCAATGCAGTTCAAATGCCTAGGCCTAGGCCTACACTTGAACATGCAGGTCATCTGTTCTTCTGGGACATTAACCCTACCAAGTTTTGGTCCGATTCGATTCTTAGCTTGGCTCCAGGTGGCCAAAAACAAGTCCTGCAACTTGGGGAATGACTTGCCCCAGATGTTCGCTCATCCTCTCTCTGTCATTACACTATGTATGTCAACGAGTGAGCACATGGTCCATGGACCATTTCATTCCAACGTTATTTCCATTTATTTCGGGCATGAAAATAACCCGTTTGTTTTGGTCACCCGAGAGTAAAACTTACATCATTGTCTACCAGATGAAATCTTTTAATCTCATTAGGTTTTTTCTTAAAATAAGAGACACGATGGCGATAATAGCAACGTTTTTGTGTCATTATTTCTGTAGAAAAATGTACAGGTCATTTTCTCATGACGCAACGTCAACACCTAAAATGAGGTCAATGACGTCGCTCAGGTCACATCGCTCGCAGCGCCGACCTGTCGGGATTAAAAAATTACGCCATCCCCATTAGCAGACTTTATCCCATCCAAACATGCACACTTGGTGGATAAAATTTGACATCATCCACGAACTGTCCTAAGACTGCAGTACCTCTTATGCCTTAGCCTATCAAACTGAGGCATCAAATGTCAGCTGAGCGCGAGGCCCATGGGCCTCTTGTTTTATTATTTGTTCCTCCGACCACGGGGACAGGTGACAGATATTTCGATAATCCATAAAACGACCAAAAATAAAGATTTTTCTTTATTTTTTTTCCGCTAGCCGACTTTGAATGGCAAGAGGGCAAACCCGAGAACCTAAAAATAAAAAAAGCCTCGCCTAATGTACGTCAATAATAGGACAATTTTTGCCATTTGAGGTAAAAGGGTGGGGCAATGCCACCTACAGTGTATTACTCAACAAGCACTGCTGATTACACAACCAAATTTTGTCTTCCACCTTTGCTACATAGTGGTTACCACATATTCCATTCCGATTACAATTGATTTTGTCATCTTTAAGATATCAATTAGACAAAGCTTCAGTTGTTTTCCATTCTTTCCTGTACATTGCACATGTACAGGGAAATGTACACAGATACAAAAACTCACTTTTCTCAAAATTTTCCCAGCAGATTTTTAAAATTCTTTCAGTTATGGAAACTACACGTTATTGGCTACAATATGGCACAGGTTTCATTTCAATGCAATTTTTTTAAACCTTTCTGAAAGTTAAGGAACACTGTGAACTGTAAATCATACTCCAAAACTTGCTGTCCGATAACTACATGTACCTGACCCTGTCCGGTAACTAACACTAAACAGGGGGGTCATTTCCCGAAAAACGACCTTCATGCCCCTAAACAGGAAGTGGTTTGGCCCAACCCAGTTTCAGAGTGAGGCTGATTGAGCTATCTTTCATGTTCTCAGCCATCAGTGCACCTGTCAGGCATGCGCAGGCCGGAAATAGCTTAGGTGTCCGATAATACCCCTGTTTACCCTAGGCCTTTTATCGCACATACCGGTAGCCAGAAGTAGCACGTGTGAAGCCCGCCAGGCTGAAAGGGCCCAACCATCAGCGCCATACATGTAGCACGACTGTTACGGTCACGCATTCTAGTCTAGTATTTTAGTAAATTGATACACATTGTGATACATTCACACTCATTTGCATTATTGATGTGATCTAGGTCACGGCCTCGCGGCTGTGAGAAAACACCGATCGCAATGTTTGAAGTCGGACCCAGCATAAAACTGAGCGATATTAGATGTAAGATGCACTTAACACCTTTTGATAGGCCCCTACCATTTTTATGATTTCACACAACATTTTAATCATTAACACCATCCTGCCCTAAAATATCATCATTAAGTGTTAATTTCTTGCAAAGAGGCTGAAATCAAACAACTTTGTTAGATATGTCGTCCACAAACTTTATGTGAAGTCTCCCTCTTGAGAGTGAAGTCTCCCAAAGTTTTGAGGAGGGAGACATTATTTCTCCCTAATTTTAGACCCAAGTGTGAGCCCTGTATATACTGACGTGAATATCGTGAGTGAGTTGCAGTGCAGTGCCCCGCCCTCATTATAAAATCAGAAACTGCTCCCTGCGGCCCTCATTTTGAACTGGGTCAAATTCGCCCTGCCCTCACTTTGAAATATGTAGGCCTATGTATGTCATACCGGTAATGTCAAATGCACCCTGCCCATTTTGTCTGATTATGGATTCATTTTTCTTCAAGGTTGTCATGTCTTGGGCCGCTGACTTCCCAGGTGAGCTGCTCTGTCGCCCTATGGGCCTTGTAGTGTTGACAGGCCTGGATGTCACTTACAATGCCGTGCATAAATCGATATGGGATTCTTTTTGTAATAATCGCCGACAAGATAGGGTGCCTCTGAAATTCCGTGTGTTTGAAGCAGATCATGAATACCCAAAAGCAAGATCCAAGGTGAGTACATATTTTCAAATGGAATCAATGCTGTTTTGGTCACATAAAGGCCTTTTTTTTATATTACCGGTACATGGTGGAGGTTCGAGGAAGTCTACCTCCACCCTTGGACGGGTTCGGTTCAGTATAGATTGATAGCACTTTTACTTGGTGCAGGTTACATAGGTAACCGCCCTCGATTCAGATCGAGGTCGATTCTTTGGAATGCCTGCCACTACATGGCATGTATCAACACATTTACAGTTCAAGTGACAGTTTTCGTCAGTTCAAAATATCCTCGGGGGGTCACTCCCCACACTGGCCATACACCATGCGTGTGTCTTGCTTTTTGAAAAGGCCCCCTCTGGCGGGATCAGTGAGTTCATGATCCCCACCCCCTCCAGCTGGCAGAAAGAATATCTCCCGCCCCCTTCCATACGATGAACACAGTCAGTGCGCCATTTTGGTTCCTGAAGCCACCGCTAGGGCTTCGGGAACCAAAATGTCAGCGCGCCAAGTCCGGCTGCNCCAGAGGGGGCCTTTTCAAAAAGCAAGACACACGCATGGTGTATGGCCAGTATGGCCAGGGCTTCGGGAACCAAAATATCAGCGCGCCAAGTCCGGCTGCCTTTCCCGCTCTGTCAGCCGCCTCCCGCTGCTGTTGCCGACGGAACATTGCGTTTTGTTGTGGGCAGGGGAAAAGAAATAATTCAGGATGGTCCTTGTGCGTGAGAAATATACTGGCCCCTAGGCTTATTGCGTGAATGATAGGGAAATAAGGGGCCTCTCTGTGATCGCGCGGGCCCGCCGAAAATCGGCAATATCACCCTCTATTCCCGCTTTTTTAGGCACGCACATGGGGTAATGTTGAGCCAGGGAGTTGTGATTGTTGACTTTTCCATTCATCACCTGCTAATTTTTCTGTGCTTCACCCTTTCAGAGAACATCCTATGAATGGTACATTCCAAAGGGTATCCTGAAAACTGCATGGATGAATAAACACCTGGAGCGGATGCCCGCCGTGGTGGTTGTTTTCTATGACCTGGACTGGGATGAACATATGTGGAAGGAGAAACAAATGGAATGTGCCACAAGGGTTGAAATAGTGAGGTAATTCCATACTTCTTGGTGGAGGTGACAGATAAAATGCTGGCTGGGGAAATGTGCTACTGGTGCTGGAGAGAACGGTGTGACAGTTTTAACTGGATTCTGCCCACGTTTCTTCTAGGTTCTGATGTGTGCCATCATGTCCCCATGCTGTTGTTGCCACTGGATGTCCAGTGTTATGTCAGGTTCCCTGTTGGAAGCAAGTGTTTGATGTCGCCTTCACATTTGGGTCCTGGGCAATCCTTACCAGTGGCTGGGGATGTCGCCCTGTTATTTAAATTATTCCTATTATTTTACTAATCTCTCTTTCACATGTCGTAGGAGTACACTTGTTGGACGAGGGACCAAAGTAGCTGTGGTTCTGATTCAAAAAAACACTCCTCTGCCTCCAGGTAAAATAGCATGTTTTTCTATAGTGTACTTAATAAATTATGTCAGTTTTTTCAGGAGGAAAGCTGTTACCGGTAATTACTCAGCTTTTATTGACATTGTTCCTCAAAGTGAGTGATATCCGTTGGTAAAATATGAATCTCAATCGTGTCTCGTCAATCATAAAAGCCACACTGTATTGAATTCAGAAAGGGCTTCCTCTGACATTAGTCATGTTAGTGAAAAATGTACTGTGCTCTATTTGAATACATGTACATAGAGCTCTGCCTGCAGTTTTTTCAATGCGGACTGAAAAATAGGAACTTTGAAGTACATGTACATCGAGGCAAGCATTTTAGGGACCTTCAGGCTGAGATAAGTCTACCCGGTACCTGCACTCTCCTAACACTCCGACATGTCCAAAAATACAGTACCGTAAAATTCAATAGAGAGGGATTTGAGAGGATACATGTACATGTAGATGATAGGTGGACATGGTGGATGCATACCCTTGGTTATGGAGTATGCTACATCATTCTGATAAGTAATGTGATCATGCTGCATAGTCCTATTATTAGTATTAATAGCATAAAATTCTATTTGCCCTTTCTAGGTGAAGATGTCATTGCAGCTGAGAGAGCTGCGTCGTTATGCAGCGCATGTGAACTGTCTGCGAAGTCTCTGTTTGTTCTTCCACACTCTGACCACCTGCTGGGGTATACAATCAGGTGAGTTATTCTTTCTGCAGCGAGCTGGGTAAGCTTTCCCAGTGGCAGTCAGGAAGCCGGCGCGATCACGCCGGCGCCCGAACACGCCCGCAAATCTCATTTACCAGCGTTAATGATAGCACCCGTAAAAGTAACATGGAGCGCAAGAAATTTTCATCACGCCTGTTGACATTTATGCCAGCGCTAATGAAGTCGCGCCCGTAACATTCTGACGGAATTGACGGGATCTGTGTATTAATTGAAACTGTGTTTCGGTTTTCCCGTGCGCGTAGCTTTTCAACCGACAAAATAGCTCCAATTCTCATGTTTTCCACCGATTGTGTGGATTGTGTTTACACTTCGGCACCTCCGCGCGCATTGTACAAGCCACACAACACTTCATCGACGAAACACAGACCTTGTAATTTGCGTTGATCCCGACTTGAGGATAGCTTTCAGGACTTTCACAACGTCGTGAACTTTTGTTTTTTTTCTCTGGGATGGAAAGAAATTGCCTCAAAATTTTAGATTAGTATCTGAAAGGCGAAGTTTTGAGAGGAATTTTTTAAATAAATGCCACTTCTGACTATCCGTAAATAGTTCTGACTCTGTTTAACATTTCCATAAAAGCACGTCTCTCAGCCTTGTCCGCCTCCAGCTTCTTCTCCTCCAAATCCAGCCTTCTTTCTTCTAATTCCATCTTCTTATCGAGGTACGTCCCAACATCAAATCTAGCTTTTTTTGGTGGTGGTCTGGAATGAAATAACGCTACTTTATAAACCCATTAAACTTTGCTGCGTTCGTACTCTCTTAGACATGTTAGAATCTGAAATCATTGGAATCGAAGTCGACCTAGGTTATGCGCGCGATCGCCCAAAAAACATCAGTTTAAAAAACGCCCGATCTCTAACAAACACGAACTTCCGAACAGGTTCCAAATCCCCCTGAGATAGTTTCCTGTCAAAGTACTGGAAAATTAAGGTCAACTATGACATAAACGAAGGATTTGCTTCGTTTCCGACGACATGAGCGATGGTCCGTTCAATCCTAATTTGATTTATATAGCGCCTCGACAATGTCCGAACAGACAGGATTCCCATAACCGGCTACCCAAGCATGAAGCTAGCCATACATCTCAAATATCGCCTTAAGGGCAAGCTGACATTGTGAAGTTTCATACTGCTTCAATCCAGGCCTCTCTGAGAAAAGAAGTAAAGACACCCCCACTTGACTGTTTTTTTGGGTCAGATGTGATCACAGTGTTTTACAGGAAATGAGCAAAATCCCAAGAATTGCAAGTTAATTACATTAATCCAAAACAAAGAAATTCGCCAAACATGAAAAACAGGTAGGCCTACATTTTCATGGAGAAGAAGCATGTACATGACACATCGAGGGTGCGGTAGCAATGTCACATACCCATAGAACCTGGGGTGGCGAGGGTGTCTTCACCTGCTCTTCATGTACACCATACACGCTCAGTACAAAAAGGAGATCCAGGAAGTAAAATCCAAATCCAATATGGCCGCCCTGTTTTGGAAAATGTGGCAGCACATGGAATTCACATGACGAGTACTCTATACCTGTTGAAAATATTGCTATCAAAATAGGTGGACTAAGTAGAAAAAACCTCGAACTTTATGATCCACATGTCGTTTGATCTTCAAAATGTAACATTTCTTGGGAAAGTGTACCGATTACTAGTCTTTTGTATCAACTTATTAGCTGATTAGTGCGTTCCATGGTGCGTCTCATTCAATTCCTTTTGATTTATAGACCCTGCAGGTGCCTTCATTTTCGTCATATAACTTGTACTTTTATGGTATTTTGACATCTTTTATTTACAACTCCTGACCACATTTCAAAAATTCACAACGTCATCTTGCCCTTAAGCTGGGCTCTTTGTTATTAACAGCGGTGCTGTAAGCGAGCCGTCTAAGACATGCACAGGAAGATTTTCTCTCCCCGGGGCAATTCCTGTGATGAACAGGAGTTTTCTCGTGCTCATCTTTATACGCCAGAATAAGACAGATATCATTCGGGAAACAATCCTCTGAGGCCTTGCCTAAGTGGCCGAGAAACGATTCAGGCTCCTGTTAAAGCGAATGGCTCGCGGGGTTTGTTTACATTTTTGGTGGTACCTTCCATAGAGAGTGAATCTAGCCTCCAGGCAAAGCCGTGCCCCAGCCATATGCAACACCTGTGGAAATATGCGAATGTAAACACTGGGGACGAGGTTCCAGTAAAAATTTGTTAAAATGGGTTAATGACGTTTTCAAATTCAGTAGGTCAAGATGTACATTTTGTACTATTCCCATTGATTTTGAAGCGGCAGATTTTGCAGAATACGCCTCCGAAGTTTGGCTGTCTAATGCATTTCCCATTAAACTAAAATCCTTCTTTTGCCTTTTTCTCAAAATGCTGCTTGATATCGATGACCAACTGTCATGGCGCCACAACAAACCCCGCGAGCCATTCGCTTTAATTTTTGACTTCCGCACTTGGTAATTAGAACGCTATGAGAGTCCAATAAACTGTTAACCCTAGACTGCAGTCCGAACAAATCCGAAGCCGCATTTCTTCTTAATCTATAACGAGAAATATCAATTTAGGCAAGCTTTAAAAGAACTGAGCAGCACAGAAACCAACCCTTGGAAATCAAACCAATTGTCATCTGCCCACATATAAATTGTTCATTAGAGAATATGGAGTGTAGCAGTCCTTCGAGCGCATTTCCAATCCCCGTATACAGAATACAGATTTGTTTATTGTCGGATAAAAGTAGGCCTACATCCTTCGTATCATCCTTCGCTCCAAGGAAGAGAAGGTCCGACAAAGCAAAGGCCACCACGGTGGAATGGGAGATAACTTTGGCACGACCAGCGTGACAGACAAAGGCCTGCCGCAATCGTTGATCAAGATAGATAGATAGATAAACTTTATTTTCATCGGTATGGAGTAAAGATACAAACATGAGCTCATTAGAGCTCTTTGACCGATATCTAACAAAGTAATAAAATAACAGAAGAATAGGAGAAAACATAAAAGCACAGTAAGACTAGAAATCAACACCGATACAGAGAGCAGTGTAGGCTAAGAGGAAAAGCGCACAAAAATTACAAAGACTAGAGATTCATAAAATGGATACAGAGAGTAGTACAGACTAAAAAGAAAGGAACATAAGATATGGACTTAAAATCATAAAACCAAGGCATAAAAAGAGAGTCCAGGCTCGCATCATCTGCACATGGCACATTTGCATGACGTTCCGCTCCAAGAGTTTAACAATCTTTTGAAATCCCGGAAGTTTTCAGCAATTCTAAGACATTTGGGTAGCTCATTCCAGAGCTTAGCACCATAATAGGAGAAGGATTTTTTGCCATAGTTCACGGTCCTGTAATTTGGCAGTACTAAGTTCTGATTTCGGAGTAAATGGCTATTTTGTTTGAATGAGACCAAGTCAAACAGATAAGATGGACAGTCTTTTGTCAAAATCTTAAAAACTTGAGAAGCAATTTGTCGCTGTCTTAAAAGTTGGAGAGATACAGACTTATCTTTATTAAGAAGGACTTCGTAGGTTGAGTTATATTCATGGTAGACATATTTTAATGCTCGGAAGTTGAGCATTTCCAGCTTTTTGGTATTGGCTTCGTTGCAGAAATGCCAAATTACCGGGCAAAAGTTGAAATTGGACTTGACAAAAGACTGGTATATAATTTTACGGCAAGAAAGGGGCATGTGTTTGCCTATACGGCGCAGTACATTTATTTGGCGTGCTGCTTTTCTACAGAGGTTAGACACATGTACATCGAAATTCAATAGATAGTCTAGGGTGACACCGAGCAATTTTACCTCGCTGGTGCATTCAGTGTCGGTACCTTGGATGCTGAAGGTGGGGTTCCTGCTATGGGTCTTTTTACTCACAGCAAGGCCTTGAAACTTCCCTGGGTTGGCCTCCATCTGATTGTCAGTAAACCAGTTAACCAGGACCCCACCCTCAGCCTCCAAGGTCCATTCATAACATCAAAATCCTTGTTGGCGTAGGTGATTGTGTTATCATCAGCGTAATTGAAAAGTTTAGTATCACAGACGAATTGAAAGATATCCTTGATAAAAATGTTAAATAATATCGGTCCTGCAATTGATCCCTGTGGAACACCTTTCGTCAGTGGTAGAAAAGAACTCTGTGTGTTTCCTATTTTCACGCATTGTTTCAGATCAGACAGGTAACTGTCCACCAACCCTAGAGCACTGTCAGACAGGTTGTATGCGCGAAGTTTTTCGAACAACAACCTGTGGGGGAGGCAGTCGAAGGCCTTCGAGAGGTCCATGAGGATAGCTCCAACGAAGTGCCCCCCGTCAATAGCCCTCCTCCATTCCTCAGTTAACGCCAAAAGTGCGGATTGGCAGCTATACCCCTTTCGGTAGGCAGGCAGGAATGGATGGAAGGCCAGACGGAAATGGTCACTCAGCTGGTCCTCTCGAAGATCTTCGACTCAATTAGGCCGTGAGACATGACTGGAAAATATGGCTATTTCTTGATTTTTGCAGCGTAGTTCTGGTAACTAAATATTTCCTCCTGTTTTATATGCAGATGGACATGCTGAACACATTCAGCTTGTTACCACACGACGAAACCGGCACATTTCCAAGATGGCCGCCCTTTTAGAGGGCCAAAGGGGTTAACAGTAGGGGTCAAAAATTTGATGTCTTCAAATCATGTCGACATGGGTATCAAATTAAAGGTCTCAGTGAGTACAACAACATGGCATGGGTTTCATTCCCCAAAATGTACACTGAAACCCCTGAGGGGGTCAAAAAGGGCCAAAAATCCAACTTTTGACCCCTTCCCACTAGTTCCACGGGGGCTGCAGGCGGATGAAAATATTTTTTTTCAACATTGCTCTCATAGAGCTTCAAAATGATACCCATGATGACACCCTTTGGTTGACAGTTTTCGAGATTCCAAAAAAGGGTCCAAAAAGGGTCCAAATTCGGGATCTTGAAAACTGTTACCCAAAGGGTGTCATCATGGGTATCATTTTGAAGCTCTATGAGAGCAATGTTGAAAAAAAATATTTTCATCCACCTGCAGCCCCCGTGGAACTAGTGGGAAGGGGTCAAAAGTTGGATTTTTGGCCCTTTTTGACCCCCTCAGGGGTTTCAGTGTACGTTTTTGGTAATGACACGCATGCCATGTTGTTATACTCACTGAGACCTTTAATTTGATACCCATGTTGATATGATTTGAAGACATCAAATTTTTGACCCCTACTGTTAACTCCTTTGGCCCTCTAAAAAGGGCGGCCATCTTGGAAATGTACAGATTTTGTCTTGTGGTAACAAGCTGAATGTGTTCAGCATGTCCATCTTCATATAAAACAGGAGGAAATATTTAGTTACCAGAACTACGCTACGAAAGTGAAAAATAAATGGGCATGTCTCACGGCCTAAATAGGCAGAATACTGACCGGTCTATAAAACTTTTTGTTAAAGGGATCTTCTTTCTTAAAAATTGGCGTAACTCGCGCCTCCTTCATTTGGCTAGGAAAAATGCCCTTTATAAGCATAAGATTAACAGCCTTATTGAGGTGGACCAAGAAGGCTGGCTTTATGATCCTTAAAAGTTTGATAGAAATGTTATCTAAGCCCGTCGCCTTCTTGCTCCCCACACTTGATAGATATTTATCAACTTGTTTACATGTTACTTCCTTGAAAGTAAACGATTCACAGCTTGGCATGAAATCTTTGATTTTATTTACACTGGGGTGGTTTTGCACCTCCTCCTCTGTTAACTCCTTGCCAATATCTTTGGCTACCTTAGAGAAATGAGTATTGAAAATGTCACAGACGGTTTTCTGATCAGTGACCACAGTATTGTCCTCGGCAAGAAATATTTCCTGTCCATGGGTGGAGTTCTTACTAAGGAAAGGCTTGATGGTGGGCCAGAAGTCTCTAGACGAATGGCTCACCAGCACACCTTTCAAAGAAATAGTTTCTAATGGCCGCACGTTTCATGCTAGTCACTTTGTTCCGTTGTTTACGAAAATTCTCAGAATTTCTCTTGGTTCGTGAATTTTCAAAGGTCCGTCTCAGTTTCTTTTTGTAATTTATTTCTTTCCTTAACTTTCCATTCATAAAAGGAGCGCTGACTCGCCTTGGTTTGCGCTCCTTTAGGGGGATATGATCGTCAATTATTTCGGATACTATCCTGTGTTGCCTCCAGATGACGTCATCGACGTCATCAAAGATATCAGCTACATGTACTGGAGCGTGAGATATATCCTCTAGCAGGTCGCACTCGTTTAGATCCTTGAAACTTCTATAGTGCAACGTCCCCTTTGGTAGTGAGTGAAGTTGGGACTTCATCACACAAGCGACGAGTCGGTGTACGTCGCTAAGTCCTGTATTAAACACCAAAGATTTGTTGAACGACTTCGGTTTGTTAGTCAAAATCACATCGACTGAGGTTGGGTCACTGTTTTTTGTAAAACAGGTTGGCTCGTTTATAAGATTCTTGAGATCAAAGGATTCACATATTATCTGAGCGGTGCACTTTTCTCTCGAGACAGCATGTCGAAATTTAGATCACCAAGGAGAATTATATTCTCAAAAGGGGCCGAGGAAATAAGATGTTCTGCAGTATGGCTGGGATCATTTCACTATTACCACACAAATTTCAACCAAACTTGGTATGATAATAGTGGTGGGGCTAGGGGACCTTCTGGTACCACCCATCATTCTGTTATGTAATCCCTAGCAACAGCATAGCAACCCCATTGTTCTGTAACCAAACCTTGTAGGATGATAATGGGGAGGCTAAGCTACGCCATGGTACCCTCATTATCCAATTATGTAATCCCTAGCAACAGCATAGCAACTCCATTGTTCTGTGGTACCCCTGGGATCATTTCAATATTACTGATTAGAATTCAACCAAACCTTGTAGGATGATAAATGGGGAGGCTAAGCTACGCCATGGTACCCTCATTATCCAATTATGTAATCCCTAGCAACAGCATAGCAACTCCATTGTTCTGTGGTACCCCTGGGATCATTTCAATATTACTGACTAGAATTCAACCAAACCTTGTAGGATGATAATGGGGAGGCTTAGCTACGTCGTGGTATCACTCATTACCCAATTATGTAATCCCTAGCAACAGCAGAGCATAGCAGCTCCATTGTTGTGCGGTAGCCCTGGGATCATTTCAATATTACTGATTAGAATACAACTATTTACCCTGTAGGATGATATGGTGGGCTAAATATTTGTGGTACCACTCATCACACTGTTATGTAATACCCCAGTAAGAGCATTGTTCTGTTGTATGCTGTGTTCGTTTTGCTAATTGGACAAAGAAACATGGTATGACGATATCCTTCAGGATCACCTACCTTGCGTACCTTTTCCATATCTATATTAATCCACTAGCAACAGCGCATTTTTTCCTGTTTCAATTGCTCTATTCCATGTCAGCCAGGAGCAATCCACCTAAATATGGTTCCTTTGGCATTCTCAATATTTCGTCCCTTCATCTCAACCAACCACAAATCCTGCTAATGAAGGGTCCTGAGCATCACATTCCGAAAGTTCTGTTCCATTCCATGTCCTATCCCCATTCATCCTACAAGCTTTGGTTGAATTCTAATCAGTAATATTGAAATGATCCCAGGGGTACCACAGAACAACTGAGTTGCTATACTGTTGCTAGGGATTACATAATTGGATAATGACAGGTACCATGACGTAGCATAGCCTCCCCATTATCATCCTACAAGGTTTGGTTGAATTCTAATCAGTAATGTTGAAATGATCCCAGGCATACCACAGAACAATGGAGTTGCTATGCTGTTGCTAGGGATTACATAATTGGATAATGAGTGGTACCATGACGTAGCTTAGCCTCCCCACTATCATCCCACAAGGTTTGGTTGAATTCTAGTCAGTAATATTGAAATGATCCCAGGGGTACCACAGAACAATGGAGTTGCTATGCTGTTGCTAGGGATTACATAATTGGATAATGACTGGCACCATGATGTAACTTAGCCTCCCCATTACCATCCTACGAGGTTTGGTTGAATTCTAATCAGTAATATTGAAATGATCCCAGGGGTACCGCAGAACAATGAAGTTGCTATGCTGTTGCTAGGGATTACATAATTGGATAATGACTGGCACCATGGTGTAACGTAGCATCCCCATTATCATCCTACAAGGTTTGGTTGAATTCTAATCAATTCAATTCAGGTTTATTCTCTACCACAAGAAGGGTACAAGAATTTACAGATAATACAGTATTCACACAATGAATCCGGGCAAGATAGCAGCAAGATATAGGGAACGGGGTAGGCAGGTAGATCTACAGGGCTTTATAACCATGATAACAGGTGATATTGTCTTTTACAACTCATGAGGAACTTGTACAACTTAGGGATATACTTTTTGTCAAAAATCGATCTCATTTTAAAAACATTCGGGCCGTTACAAAAATAATTTGGTAGGCACTGAGTTCTCAATTGAGATAAAGCAGTACACTCCAACAATACATGAAATTCATCACCAACATTGTTATGACATAACCTTTCCATCCTTGGTATACCTTCATGTCTCCCCACTTCTATCGGTAGCCTATGGTTACACATATTCTAAATTTGGTAATCAAATGCCAATACTGCGTCAAACTCAGATAATCTTCGTATTTATGCTCCTCTTTATACATTCTATAAACAAGACATTTAGGCGACTCTCGGACATCATGTAACCATTTCTGTTTAAACTGGTCTCTCAAGGATTGCTAATATCAGTAATATTGAAATGATCCCAGGGGTTCCGCAGAACAATGGAGTTGCCATGCTGTTGCTAGGGATTACATAATTGGATAATGACTGGTACCATGACGTAACTTAGCCTCCCCATTATCATCGTACAAGGTTTGGTATAATTAGTCAGGGAGCCCAGAGAGGTTTAATCAGCATCTCGAGTACAAAAACTTTTTGGGGTTTGTGGGTTAGGTTCCACCCCCCTGACCACAAAAACCCAATTCTTAAGTTCCGCAAATGGTGCGTTTAGAAGATACACCCGTTTGAATTTTGCCTACTGGCTTTATCATTGGGCAACGTAGCTTAGCCTCCCCATTATCATCCTGCAAGGTTTGGTTGAATTCTAATCAGTAATATTGAAATGATCCCAGGGGTACCACAGAACAATGGAGTTGCTATGCTGTTGCTAGGGATTACATAATTGGATAATGACAGGTGCCATGAGGTAACTTAGCCTCCCCATTATCATCCTACAAGGTTTGGTATAATTCTGTGCAGAAATAGTGTAATGATCCCAGGAACACCGCACAACAATAAGGTTGCTATGCTGTTGCTATAGGGATTACATAACAGAGTGATGGGTAGTACCAGAAGGTCCCCTAGCCCCACCACTATTACCATACCAAGTTTGGTTGAAATCTGTGCAGTAATAGTGAAATGATCCCAGCCATACCGCAGAACATCTTATTTCCTCGGCCCCTTACATGATTTGCCAAAAATGAATGATTATGTATGCATGTATTATGCCCAAATACAGCATGTTGTGAAATGTACATGTACCGGTAGTAATCCTTGATAACATGCCCAGACATCTTATGTTCACCTGAAGAAAAAACCAGGATACAGATGAACCTGATCAGAGTCATGTCGGTGAGTAAATTATTAGCTCACTGGGTGAGCTTTAGTCATGACACGATGTCTGTCGTCCATTATGGCCTATTAACAGGGTACGTTTCATAACCCCTAGGACTATTGGCCTGAACCTGGAACTTGGTACATATATATGCCCCTAAGTCAGATGACCTATGACACCAAGTTTTGGTCTGATTCGATTCTTGGCTTGGCCAACAGGTGGCCCAAACTAAAAACACAAAAAGTGTAACAACTCCTGAAATCGTGGCTGGATCATCTCCAAATTTTTATCATAGGTAGGCCTACATGTACATCTAATAAGGATACACGACATTTCTAACAGCTCTTTGATTTGACCTACTTTTCAAGGTCACAGAGGTCAAAGTTCAAAATTTTGCGATTTTGTGGCCGGTTTCATGGCTATTTTACTTTATATTGATAGTTTATATCAGACTATAACCCGAACTTTTACTTTTAATAACTTTAACAATAGCGATCTCTATCTTGTAGAATGATGCCCCTGAGCCAGAGCCAGGTTGTGATGCGGATTGTGTTGAAAAAGCCAAGGAGTTGTGGAAGGCAGATACATCAAAGGAACCAAATGTTTTCACTGTTGAAATGAACAATATCATTCCATTCAGTAAGTACAGTACTTCACCCAGTCAGGGTTAGGCCTAGTAAGAGTCCTTTTGGCATCTGCCGCTCTCCCCACATTCAACATCTTGAGCGGAATCAAGAATGCATCATGGGGTCGATTTCATATTCTTGCTTCTAACCTGCCATCAAATATGGCTGCCAGTCAGCCATTTTTAGCTCACCTGTGGTGAGCTTATACAATGGTTGTGTGTCCGTCGGCCGTCGTCGTTGTCCGTTAGCAGGGCACGTTTCGTAACCGCTGGAGCTATTGATCTAGAACTTGGTACATATACACCTCTAGGTCAGATGACCTACCACACTAAGTTTCGGTCCGTTTCGATTCTTGGCTTGGCCACCAGGTGGCTAAAACCGAAAACACAAAAAGAAAAAAGTGCAATAACTCCTGAACTAATGACAGGATCATCTCCAAATTTTTATCATAGGTGTATCTAATGAGGATACATAACATATATAACGGGTTTTTGATTTGACCTACTTTTCAAGGTCACAGAGGTCAAAGTTCGAAATTTTTCCTTTTGGTGGCACGTTTCGTAACCGCGGGTGCTATTGACCTGAAACTTGGTACATATATACCCCTATGTCAGATGACCTACTACACCAAGTTTCGGTCCGATTCGACTCTCAGCTTGGCCACCAGGTGGCAGAAACTCAAAACATGAAAAGTGCAATAACTCCTGAACTAATGACTGGATCACCTCCAAATTTTTATCATAGGTGAATCTGCTGAGGGTACATTACATATATAAAGGATTTTTGGTTTGACCTACTTTTCAAGGTCACAGAGGTCAAAGGTCAAAATTTTGCCTTTTGGTGGCACGTTTCGTAACCGTGGGTGCTATTGGCCTGAAACTTGGTACATATATACCCCTATGTCAGATGACCTATGACACCAAGTTTCGGTCCGATTTGACTCTTAGCTTGGCCACCAGGTGGCAGAAACTCAAAACACGAAAAGTGCAATAACTCCTGAACTAATGACTGGATCACCTCCAAATTTTTATCATAGGTGAATCTGCTGAGGGTACATTACATATATAAAGGATTTTTGGTTTGACCTACTTTTCAAGGTCACAGAGGTCAAAGTTCAAAATTTTGCCTTTTGGTGGCACGTTTCGCAAGTGCTTGGGCTATTGACCTGAAACTTGGTACGTATACACCCCTATGCCAGATGACCTATGACACCACGTTTCGGTCCGATTCGATTCTTGGCTTGGCCACTATCGACTATGGCATATGTCAAAAATTCTCAAGCTAGAATGTTTTGACCTTGAAATTTTGACCGTAATCATGGCCCTGGAACTCACGGCCTGGAGCATTTCGATTTTACATTTGTTCTTCTGGTACGTTGACACAGGTGAGCACATGGTCCATGGACCATTTCATGAAAAGTTGACTCTTACGTGTTTGTGTGAGCATATTAAAGTCGGCAGTGCTCACCTGTTTGTACCTCAGTGGTGCATGTTAGGCCCCATCTTACTCAGGCTTTACACGGTGACATCATTGAGCAGTCCATGTTGGGAAGACTCCGACTATCACCTGTATGCACATGACAGTCAAATCTATCTGGTGTTTGATATCCCAGAGATATTGGCTGTAGTCAGTTGCATCAGTGACTGTGTGTTCACATACATATAGGCTGCATATCCATAGGCTGTTCCCTTGTGGCATGCTTTCTTGTTCCCTGTTCGCTTGTGCCCTTCTGACGCACTACAGACAGAATGAACCATTGATTTGTTTACTGGCTGTTCCATGGGGCGCAAGGCCAGGTCTTATTGTCCTAACGGCTCAAGTCCACGGAACAAGGGAACATGCCACAAGGAACAGCCTATGGATACGCAGCCTTAGGGATCATCGCCACTCAGAATAAAACTGTTCATCACTGCTCAGTCAGACTCACAGCCATCCTGCCTTCTTTGTTCCAGTTGAATGTAAAGTGCGATTCACACATCCCACATTCAAGGCAGACACGCCTGTCGAACTTGACGTCATTCTCAGGTAGGTGAAATATGTACAGCAACATCTGCATGCATTGACCCAGTTACTAGTAGATTCTCAAATACATAGTTGAATCTTCTAACATGTAGTTGTAGTTGCAGTCTTGTAGTGCTACTGTAGAAATTCTTGCAGTGCCAATAGAATTCCATTTAATAGCTTACATATCGCTTCATACTGCTTCACGGCAAAACTGAAGGTGCCCATATTAGCACCAAGATCTGTGGCCATTTATTTGACCAACACAAGACAAGCACTTAATGTAAATATGAGATTATTTCTGATAATTTGACATATCAGGGAATAGTCATCAACTCGATGTATCGGTTAACATGCCCAGAGGATTCTTGACTAACCATTCTTCTCTACAGGGTGGGTCAGAGAAAGTGTCCCTCGAACAATAGCAAAAACAATAGAAATGCTGGTTTTGAGTCCGTTCTTGGCACATATCTGGCTACTTTTGCAAACAACATCCCCTCTCGGCGTATCAGGAGCTGTGTAGTGGAAACGGTGGCTGTCACCATCGAAGGTTCTGGATTTGATGGCCATATTGGACTTGCTCTTCATTTGAAAGCAGCTCTCTTTGACAGTGCAGGTCTACCCCAGGCTCTCTGGTTTCCTCCTGCTCTACATACAGAGTTCGTACTCTACCTTGAAATCGTTGAAAACCTGGAATTTTGAGGTCTCCCCTTTCCAGGTCTGGAAAACCTTGAAAAATCACAATTTACCCCAGAAGTCCTGGAAAATTCCTTGAATTTTGCCCATGTGGCCTTCACATCGGGGTCTAGAATCCAAAATTTTCTGGGGGGGACCCCCAGATCCCCCCCAATTTTCTTTTTATCTGCGCTCAAACTCGTCGAGTCGTCAACCCTTATTCTGGCCCTTCAACAATATAATGGCTGATATTCATAAAAGTTAAGCATGTGCTTTTACTTAGATTTTTAAGCATATACTAGGCCCGATATTCATAAAACCTGAGCTAATGCTTACACTTATCAGCTTCTGCTACTAGGTAAAGCATCTGCTTTTTGAGCATTTAGTCAATGCTATACTGGAAAGCATTTGCTAAAGTTCATATTCATAAAGTGTCGTAAAAAGCATCTGCTTACAAGCATACACTTAGAATTTTCAAGGTTGCTCCATACCAAGCTTAAAGTTGCAAGGAGCAGAACTCTTTGCCCTGGCAGCGTTTATTCAGCTTGTTGAAAGGAAGAGAAAGATTTATATGCGTAGAAAATAATGTCGTCAGGCGGTTTTGCCGGAGTGGGGGGGGGGGG
>NMRB01000452.1:334959-353167 GCA_002633025.1 Notospermus geniculatus | reverse complement strand
GGGAGGGGTAGTGTACGAACCCTGTACATAATATTCACCCAATTTTAAGAAGACTCCTTGCCTGTAATACTTCACATACTTCTGAGTCCCTTGGGTCATGACCAATGGTTATGTGGCAACAAATCTTTGTCTTCTGTCAGTTGTGATACATACTTGGAAGCGTGGGGTCGTGTTGTAAATTCTAGAAAAAATGAAATATTTTGATCTTTCGTTTTGTCATTGTGCGAGGGATGTGAAAATCACATTGACACAGGTTATACATTAGCCCAATTCCACTCTGAATTCTTGATACATTTGATGGGAAGCAGATGATTTTTTGCCACTTTAGCCCTTTTTACACGAGAACGGTTAAAGCTGGCTTCGAACCAGTCTGAGACCAGTCACGATGATTTTTATCGTGTAAAGGGGGGGTTTACACGATTCAACATTTGTTGAAAGGTGTTGAAAGTTGAAAGGTGTTGAACGTTGCTGAAAGCTGTTGAAGCTTCTAAACCCCCTTCAACACCTTTCAACAGGGTCTTTCAACAGCTTTAAACAAGTTGCCAGAAATAGGAACATGAGGCTATTTTGGCAACTTGTTGAAAGCTGTTGGAAGACCCTATGGAAGTTGTTGAAAGGGGATTTAGATGCTCCAACAGCTTTCAGCAACGTTAACCCCTTTCAACTTTCAACAGCTTTCAACAAGTTGAATCGTGTAAACCCCCTTAAACGAAATCCAAACCAACCAAACTGAATCGAGGTCGTGTTGTAAATTCTAGAAAAAATGAAATATTTTGATCTTTCGTTTTGTCATTGTGCGATAGGGATGTGAAAATCACATTGACACAGGTTATACATTAGCCCAATTCCACTCTGAATTCTTGATACATTTGATGGGAAGCAGATGATTTTTTGCCACTTTAGCCCTTTTTACATGAGAACGGTTAAAGCTGGCTTCGAACCAGTCTGAGACCAGTCACGATGATTTTTATCGTGTAAAGGGGGGGTTTACACGATTCAACATTTGTTGAAAGGTGTTGAAAGTTGAAAGGTGTTGAACATTGCTGAAAGCTGTTGAAGCTTCTAAACCCCCTTCAACACCTTTCAACAGGGTCTTTCAACAGCTTTAAACAAGTTGGCAGAAATAGGAACATGAGGCTATTTTGGCAACTTGTTGAAAGCTGTTGGAAGACCCTATGGAAGTTGTTGAAAGGGGATTTAGATGCTTCAACAGCTTTCAGCAACGTTCAACAACTTTCAACAGCTTTCAACAAGTTGAATCCTGTAAACCCCCCTTAAACGAAATCCAAACCAACCAAACTGACTCGAGGCTGCTGCATTCTCGGAGAGGTTTGGAAGGGTAGAACCACTTCGAGATGTAATTTTTTCATGTAGAACGCACAGGCTGAAATAGCCTCGATCCAGTTTTGCGCACAGTACTAAAATCAACAAAGAAAGAAGAGTCACCTATAGAGGAACTTCACGTGACGTCATCATTGACGTCATAATTCGCACGTCAGCCATGTTGGACGTCATTTGAAGCTATGAATGCGTTGGACGTGACATCCAACATGGCGGCATCTCGTCGCGGCAGTGACGTCACAATCGTCGCTGCACTTCCTCTATACCAGCAGGTGATGGGAGTGTGGTCATAACTGACTTGAGACCGGTCCCTTTCGATCCGTCTCCTTGTAGAGAGGACAATCCACTTGCAGGTGGCTGGTTTCAACTGGCTCAACGAGAGACCGGTCCGAACCGTACTCGTGTAAAACTAGCTTTGACCTTCCGTGATGACCTTTTCTTTACCTACCTTTCGCATGTTATTCCTTTAGGATGCAGGAGATGACAAAATGTCCATTGAGCAGGTGATTTTATTCTGGCTGATCTGTTTTGGTTTTGGTGTGATGGGTTCAAGGAGAGATGTTCAACAAGCAAGTTTGGCACCCGGTGAAGAGACACAACACATGTTACAGTCAATGCCCATTGCAGTTGGCCAGGTGGTCACACTTGTGACTCCTAAAGCCTAGTAGGCTATGGTGTGTAATGCACTGCAGGTTAAAAACACCTGACGTTTTACTTGTGTTGGATAAAGGATGAATGGTGTGTGTTGATGCACCTACAGAAGGGGGTGACGGTCCTTTGAAGAAAGTGACGGGATGGATGGTCCCCTGCCAAGGCTGCCCAGCCCTGCACTACCACGCTTTAGGGCCCAAAATTTCCTTGAAATGCCAGTAATTATATGCCAGTGTTTTCCTTTGGTCTTTATAAAGTATTGGTCACAAAAGAGATTCTACTATCCCGTTTCTGAGATGGAGATCGGAATAAAAAAGCGCTATGTCATCAGAAATGCTCGTCAGGTGTCATCGAACCACACATTTTTTGACCCCATCCCGCCCACAAAAAACACATCGAACTTCAGATTTGATTTCTCAAAATCTGTCCACACGTAGTACATTGCAATGAAATTTGCTCTCATATCAATTCAAGATGTTTCATTTTACATTAGCATGATACCTGTGGTGAGCCATACTCACAGAAGGCATTTGGCCAGAGGATGGCATAAGGGGTAAAAAAATATAATGGCACCCACTTGAGGACCACCCCCATGTCATTCTCAACATTCCCTGTGAAAATGGTGCCATTTCGATCAGAAACCACGGAGGAGTTAGCGGTCGAACTTAAAGTGCCACCGTCAATTATATGTAGATGTAAAATTATGTATTGATAGGTTTGGTATTAAGACTGTATCACTCTAGTCTAACAGACATCACTCCATCAATGTTGATGTGAACAATCTATGCTAACATGGCTAATCTTGATCTCAGAAATGGGATAGTTGACCCTCTCTATTGTTTTGGGATCTATATGTTCGGCAAACCTGGCCTTGCTTGGCTTTCCTTTCTGGGTGCAGATACTTCGTGCTTCAAATTTCTTCAGTTTATTACTTTCAGAAAAGAAATACATGTATTCACCTGATAGAATCAGTGTAGGCCTACTTTTTGGGGATGGTACACTTTAATTTATCATAATGTATCTAAGGCCTGTGTACACCTCGTCATACCATGGATGGCAGTGCTGCAGAGGTTCTGTTAATTTCTTCACTACACTGCCTCCAAACCAACTTCTTTCCTCATTCAACATGTTCGCATTCATGGTTGAAGTGGATGTAACCAGGCCTTCTTTGGTGTGGTTGCACAAGAATTAGTGAAATTCAGAGAGATACTTTCTATTCTACATAAATATATATCTATGTTAAATTAATTTTGACCGATATCCAAAATAGAAGCACAAAAAACAATACACAAAATGATGGTAAAGTCGTCTCCAAATTTCCGTCTTTTCTGTAATCTCTACTTGAAAATGCCTGAGGAAGACCACGGTGGGTTGAAAATTTGCAAGATTTGGACACGACTTCAAATTTTGACCATTATAGTATTATGTAGCCTGGAGGAATAATTTGCCCTTCAGTTCTTTGCTGTGTTTACACCCAGGTGAGCACATGGTCCCTGGACGATTTCCTGATTTGTTAACATTACGGGTCGATTGAACAAAGCGTGTTTAAGACTTAGACGCGTGTAACTTCACTAAATGCACACACTTCCACCATGCATTTGACGAAGTTATACGCGTCTAAGTCTTAAACGCCTTTGTGAAATCAGCCCTTTCTGTTTAAATTTTGTCACAAAATGATCAGTTCATACTTATTACACACTCTACATAAGCTTACATATCATATGTCCAAAATCATATTTTGATTTGTGATCAATATCTAAAGTGAATCAACATTATCATACACAGTTTTTATTTCCAGAACCAGTTGTCCCTTTCCAATCAGATTCTCCAAGTTGGCAGTCCTCCTGAATAATGCAGTAAGTTGTGCTTTTGAATCAGATAATTACCCCAAGCCAGCAGCACACCAGGCAATATCGCAAGCAATCAGTGCCCACATTCATAAAACCTTGCTAGGCTTTTAGTTACTTGCTGAAGTGTCCAGTTTGTATAGACCGATGTATAGAACTAAGCCAGCAAGGTTTTATGAATAATGGGCCCTGATCACCACCGAATAATGGGCCCTGATCACCACCAATCTTCTCAACGCCCACTGCAGACTAGACGATATCACTTATCAGTTTTGGTATTGTTTGCAGACCTTGCATTTTGAGAACAATAGAAAACTCTATTGTTCTCAGGCGAGCAGTTTTTCACTCGCCTCAAAACACAAGGTTTGTGTTTGATGTTAGGTGGTGATGATCAGCACTGGCGAGAAGATTCCTCACCTCTGTGAGTGTAAGTGCCTCCCAGACAGCAATCACAAAATATATTTATTCTGCTAGGCCATGTGTGCCTAAAGTAGGCCTATGATTCACCCTAAAGGCGGTGACAGACTGGCGCGTAAGCAGCGCGTCGGGAAGCGTTCAACCAATCAGGGAGGTGGTAACATGGACCGAAACACCTACCGAAGATTCTGATTGGTGGAACGCCTGTAGGCGTCGCGTACGCGCTAGTCTGTCACCGGCTTAACTTCAAAAACATGGGCAAAGTGCCAGGCCTGTGCAAAAGACACCACACGTGAACACACACAAACCACAGTATTTACCAGTTGACTGAGCACAACCTTCTGACCTTGGATTTGCTATATAATAGGCTCATGGAATTGGAAAGTAAACCAAGTTACCCTAACATCATTAGATAACTGCAACATGGATTTTTTACCATTGACCTGTGCACATTTCCAAGGTTGGCACTTTGCCCATGTTGAAGTAGACCAGCAATGTACTGCAGAGATGATTGGATCGGGCTTGATATGAGGAGCAAGTCGCAGAGATGATCTCAGTGACATGCAAGTGTCGCAGCACACTATAGATCCATGCAATAAATAGGGAACAACGTTTACGAGAATTTGACCACGCATGCCCTTTTTAACTCGTTACTGTTGCCAGATCCCTGCTCACTCCCACAAATTAAACATACCAGTGGATAGCTTAGAACCTTGGGATCATGGCGGTCATAAAAACTTGGGAATCTATAACTGCTCAATGGAACACTCGCTTTGGAAACCTCAAAGTTTGACTTGAAAAAGTTTACAAAACCCATGCGGGACGTCAATGACGTCGTCGACGTAGAGGAGAAAGCATGGGCGCTGGCCTCGCCAACACTGACGTGACGCTGCGCCTTGACTGGGTTTAGCATGATGACGTTGTTCCCAATCAACTGCAATGATCTATAGCATGCAGAGCAAGTAACAGAAATGATCTTTTACTTTTAATTCCAGGCTTACAATGAGTTCTGTTCTGTGACTGACACGGAGGGCATTTCGTCGACTGATGAAGGGTCAGGCTACCTCTACCTGGCCCCAGGCAAACCTAAGAAACAGAGATTCACGTTTGTTCCACTGAAAGAGGATGTTGGAAAACAGTTACAGGTAGGCCTATGCTGTATCAAAAATAATCCAGAATAATCGACTCTTAATAGGGCCGTGATATTGCTACTTTTAAGTGCCACTGGCGGTGTTTGTGTCATTCTCCCATACTGAAGTTTTGCCTTTCGCCGTAGTGTTAGAGAATGTATGATTACGATACCGGTACAATACTGGCGTCCAATGGAAATACCTAGTAGGTCACATTTTGTTGTTTTTGAGAAAAATGGGTTTATGTGGAATGACAACTTGGAAGAGTTTTGTTGTGGGAAACACTCCTAATTAAAAATATGTCATACAACAGGATTAAATGCAATCTGCTATGTTTTCCCTCTGATTTCATGCCGAATTTGCAAAGGTACAAACGTTGTAAGTCACAATTCTGATGACATAGACGTAAAAACCGAGTGAGTGCACCACTGTCTTTCCGAGGCTTTGGCGAACATTTTGCAAACAAAAACTGTTTATTATGATGAAACAATACCTAGTAAGTACGAATTTGGCCTTAACTCATTTTTTCCAAAAATGTGACTTACTAGGTATTTCCATTGGACGCTAGAATGCATACATGTACACTCATCCCAAAAAATAAATGGACAAAAGTTTTTGTCTTCTGTTGCTGAGGTATGCACACGATGGTGTTGCAGCTTTGATACCTGGCCCTTGAACATCTCCTCTGTATGTCAGACAGGAAATTTCATGGAAAAAAATTAATTATCATGAAAATATCACTATTTTAAAATATCATCAAGATTGAGATTTTTGAAATCTTAACATTTTTTACCAGAAATGACATTTCAAGTAATCTATGGAAAATTCTAAGAAATGTGGTGAAGAAAGTATTTGAAAATCTTGGCTTACTTTGATGATATTTGAGATTATCGAAAATATCAAAAATCTGCAATTTGAGATTTTTCACGAAATTTTGGGTTGAGGTGTTAACCTTCGCTAAAAGATTAAGACTGACCGAGATTCGGTGACTATATTACCATCGGTCACAGAGAAATTAAACTTTTTCTTTAAATTCGGTTGAAAAGTGTCCCGTTTTTCATGCATAATTCCTTGAATAACACAGAATAGGGCAAATATTTTTCAATAATTTCTTCACCATGAGTCTTAGAACTCTTCATAGATTCATGATAAATTTGTTTTTTATGAAAAACTTCAAGATTTCAAAAATCTCATTTTCAATGATATTTTGAAACAGAGAAAATATCACGATATTTTATTTTTTTCCTTAAAATTTGCTCTTGGACATATACAAGAGATGTTGAAGGGCCATATATCTGAGCTAGAACCCAAAATTATGCATCACTTCCTGTACAGAGTTAAAAAACCACTGTCCATTTATTTTTTGGGATGAGTGTACGTGGGCATGCTAGAAACAAGTGTTACTCCACATGGGGAGGTTGATAGTTGGTAGTTTAACATTGTCAATAGAGGTCTCCCTTAATCAATGCCCCTTTAATGCTGGAGATCCTTTTTCAGTTTATATTCTTTTTCGTAATTCATTTCAGATCTCCTCAGTGGCACTAGAACTTGGCGTCGAAACTAATCGATGTGCTATCCTCCATTGGTCGAGTGAGGCGATCACAACCCAGACTTTTCCCCAAGGAGTAAACCCCAGTCAGGTTGTGCCAGATTTGGATAGTTTACCTTGGGATAAGATTCACACCAGTCCTACTACCAGGTAAGGCCAGGGTTATTATATTCTTTGGTTTACAGGCACAGAGATATTTGAGCCCAGGTACAGAGGACGAAATAAAATTTTTAAAAAAAATTGGTTCAGTTC
Source organism: Notospermus geniculatus (assembly GCA_002633025.1). Lineage (NCBI taxonomy): Eukaryota > Metazoa > Nemertea > Pilidiophora > Heteronemertea > Lineidae > Notospermus > Notospermus geniculatus. Next base: position 345,980 of record NMRB01000452.1, on the reverse strand, counting down.
ATTTTCAGTTCATCATGCATTTTAATTTTGTGGTTTTTGCGGTGCCGAGCTGTCCGCAAATTATACAGGCACAAAATATTATTCTGGGACAGAAATAATGAGGGTCCGCGAAAAAAAAACATCCGTGAAAATTTCCCGTTTTACAGTATTAAGACATCATTTGCGCATTGGGAACTACGGCTGCAATAAAAGAAACTGATTTTCCCAATTCTATTTTTTTTCGATATGGCATTTTGGCACGTCAGCGGGCCCGTAAACCAAAGAATAAAAAAGCCTGGCCTAACTTACAACCCTACAAGATTACAACCAAAATTCTAAAGTGTCAGCCCTTTTATTGCAATGTAAGTCGCTCTGCATGAAGTGGGTTAGAATCATGTACATCATAGATGAGAGTTTTCCGGGAATTCCCGGATTTCCGGGAGCGGGCACTACCAAATAAATATGGCTTTTTCGATTTGGCTTCGTTCCGGCACCTGTGCTGTTCCCGGTCCCAGTTTTACATCCAACCATCAACAATCCTAGATTGGTTCCATGATCTACCGCTAGGATTTGATGAGAGCGATGGTGCCAAGATGGCGGCGGGCCGTCGGAAGGCCGTCGAATGGCAGGATTTGGGACATGACTTCTGCGGTCATGACTAATTTCCGGGAATTTTTTGAAATGGCACTCTCATCTATGGTACATACATGTATGAGTTTTTGCCAAATGTGACGCTCCACAGCAAAACCAGTCGCGTGTCGCTCAGAACATGAGCCACAACGAACTAAGATGACACCAGAACAGAAAGGGAGAAATAGATTATTTCAGATTTCAAAACAGACATACAATATTCAGTGAAAGTGACAAACATTTGGTCTCAACCTGCCAAGCTGAGAGCGCCATGCGACTGGTTTTGCTTTGGAGGGTCACAAATTTGAAAATTTGGCGTTTTGTGAGAATTATTAATTGTTCTCATTGTAGCATCATTCCGAGGCAGTCAAAACTTGAGATCACTCTAGATCACAGTCTCCCAAGTCTGGTGAACGAGTTCTATTGCATCCAGTTTTCTATTGACAACAAGGAGGAAAATGTTATCACTGATATCAGCCTGTCCGTGGGGCTGACTGAAGGCCAGGATCAAATCATGGAGCAGACAAGTATGTAAACGTTTGAAAAATTCCTCCTATCAATACAACTTTTGTCACTTGTTGATTCATTTCACATGTAAGTAGCAAAATATCGGGTGGTGGGCCAAAAAGTGATACCCCTGAGTAATTTTCAATACAACACCATGCAAGCACCGATCTTGATATTTTAGACATGATTAGATAAACTGGGCCTTTGAGATCTTGAAACTTGAGGAGAACACCAGGTATTCAAAACCAGCTATTGTTCTGTTAATCCCAATGCTATTTTTAGCCGTACTGGCTGTTGCATTTACTCCATTCCCTGCATCATGTGGAAAAAAATGGTTCGTAATAAATCATTATTTTTTGGCTCGAATTGAAAAATTCGAACACATATATTTGATTTACCATCAAATTTAAGATTTGCTGGTTACACTCACAAACACTGCACTACGTCTTTGTGTTGGACTAATTTGCCTGGATTACACAATTTCCTCCTTATCTGTACCCCGATTTTATGGGAGTTTTAGGGCTGAAATTTCTTCATAAGATTTTTAATGTCCATATTAATTGCACATTACATTACCTTTGATGCCACATACCTAATATAGGGCCTACCCCCATATGTTGAATAGTTTTGACTTGACAAAAAAGTCAAAATTTCATCTAGATACATATATAAAAGAGTATGCTGATTTTTGTCACGCTAAAACTCTGCCTTCTTGCCGTTGGACACGCGAATTTCTGTTCCGTAATGAAGGGTGTACATCTGCACTGTGTCCACGAACCATTAAAATACAAAGTTTTGCTTTTTAAACTGTTAAGTTCGATCGGTTTTATTTCGTCTATTTCGTCACTGTTTCAAGTGCTGGGGAACCCCCGCCCGTGACGTCACGGGATACCCAGTTGCCATGGTGTCGCCAATCAGCGTCGTCCAAATCAACATCCTCATACGTCACAAATCAGCCCGTCATCGACACGTATGACGTCAGTCAATCAGTGATGACGTCGTCATGTCCCAACATGCCGTTGAAACGGTCTACACTGAATTACTGACGTCATACGTGTCGATGACGGGCTGATTTGTGACGTATGAGGATTTTGATTTGGACAACGCTGATTGGCGATACCATGGGAACAGGGTATCCCATGACGTCATGGGCGGGGTTTCTACAGCACTCGAAACAGTGACGAAATCGACGAAAGAAAAGGTCATCGCCGCGGAAATCTGGGGTCATCTGACGTCATGTTAATTGTCACACGCCGTGCAACTGACGCTCATGTCGCTCGCCGCAACCCTGTGAACTGCAGCTGTCCCGCCGATTTGTGATTGGTGATACCACAATTGTGAGTGGTGAATTCGCTGGCCAGAATGTCATGATTCCTCGAACACCACTTCTTCCAAGTGACTGCCGAACAGGGCCGTATGGCGGGCCGTAGGAACGTCCTGGAGGGAGGGGGGATTCAATAAAATAGCGGACCGTAGCCGTAATCTTTAGCAGCGAGTGCAAAAATATCGGCATGATTGGCGGGGGTCCGGGGGGGGGGGGGGGGTTCCCCCGGGAAAGGTTTAGAAAATAAGAGTGCTTTTACGCCATTTCCCAGAATTTGAGAGCAAAATGGACACTCTAGCCATTATTGGTTTATTGGACTTGGGTCTTTTGGGACTAAAGGCACCCCGTTCCTATTGCACTGTCAATAAACAAGTCACAAGGACAGACCATGTCCTTGGCAGGCCTAGAATCACCATGCTTCTTGCATGGGCAGTTGAGGCCCTACGTGGGTACTCACAAGTAGTAAAATACGACTTGAAAGTACCCGTCCACAGCAAAATAGTTCCTTCCTAATCTTTAGGTGGGTATCAATAGAAATTCACCCGTCATTTGACGGTCGGCATAAAAACGTGTCGGCATAAAAATTGATGATCATCTTTAGGTTTCAATCAGATTTCTTTGTTGAAAGATCTTCTTCCTGTGCACCCTTACCTTCATTTTAATGGTTCTTTCCTTGGCTATTCAGCTCACATTTGTGTTGACCAAGCAGAGTATGAAGGCAAGGTGATCTCCAAGAAAATGGGCATCAATCTGGGAAATTTGCAACCAGGAGAACAGGTAATTCTATTAACTGCTATTCTGTGATCACCAAGAAGCTTATTTTAAAGAACTAGACAATACACCCGTTCGGTGGGGGAACTGTGAGACATGTTGCGTCATCATGAGGAGTGCTCGAGTGATATAATGTAATGATTTCATTTCATCGCACATGACATTGCTGACGTCACAGATGATGTGCTGGAAACCTCAGTGGCGTCAAAAGGCGTAAATGTCCTTGTTATTTTCGTTAATACATGTACCGGTATCTGTTTTGAAATCGCTTAGGTGAACCAAAATTCAAGTCCCGTAAGGACACTTCTGAGGTCTGCACATGCATACCAAATTAGGGGGCAATCCATTCGTCACACTTGGAGAAAATAGCAGGCAAACACACAAAAACAATCAAGCTCTTCTCAAGTTTTTTTAGGATGTGTTTGAATCTGGACATATGGTAATGCTTGAGGGCGGAGCCTGACCTTGCACGCACCGAAGGGTCTGGTGGTCCTCCCCCCCAAAAAAATTGAAAATCTGGATTCTTTCAAATGTGACCCTCCACCACAAAACTAGTTGGAAGTCGCACGGAAAATGAGCCTAAACATACTGAGATGACACCAGGAGATAAGGAAAGAAATGGAATCACTCAGACTTCACAATAAACAGACAATTCTGAAATTGACAGATAATTCGGTCCCAACTTGCCAACCCTGGAGCGACTTCCGACTGGTTTTGTATTGGAAGGTCAAAAATGCATTTTCCCCACTTCTGACAGATGGGCACAAATTTTTTTCGATTTTTAGAGGAAATTTTTTTTGTCCCTTTTTGCTCTCCCCTGCCCCCTCCCACTGCTTTGCCCCTGCTCCTTTATACATTTAATCATAAGCTGTTCATCCCCATCAAAAATCCTCTTTCCAGATTTCTCGTAATCTCTTCCTGAAGTGCCTGCAGGTGGGAGATCGTATGATAAATGCCAAGATCATGTACAATGTTGTCGTGGATGTCAATGATCAACAAGTCACATGCATGTGTTTCAAGGAAGAGAAATGGGTCCTGCCAGTCGTTACTCCATTTGAAGTGTCCGTCAACTTGAATTCTCTCAAGGTATGTGTGTGTGTGTGTGCAATAAACTTATTGTAGTCATCTGTATTGCAGATGACTTTCAGGTCTAAAAACAGCAATGCCAATGGAACTGAAGTTTCACAACCTTAAAGAGGCAGTCTCGCATTATGAACTCCCAAGTCCAATAATGGATGTTAATACTTAATTTTTATTCATGGGTTGCAGAAGTTTTTGTTTTTTTACTCATTACAAACTCCTCAATCAAGGCTCAAAATAACCTTTTTAATACTTGTATAGCAAAATTGCCTGTCAAGGGTTCCACTTGATTAGCAATTTGGTACTTTGTGTAACTTTTTTGTCCATGAATAGCAAGCAATCTTGCATGGTTGTTCTTTTCAAGTGTTACATCTTGACACAACAGGTTTTTAGAGGAATGTTTGAAAATCCAGCTCGTTAAGCAAGACAGCCTCTTTAATCAGTGAGTGAATTGCACTATTCTGAAATTGCCGGAGATGTTGCAGAAATTTTTCATGCGTGTGCTTGCTGTGGTCACGAGGCAATGGTGACAATATTCTTGTTACATTTACTTACCAGGTTTTCTTTGTATTACAGTTTGAGACAATCGAATCAGTTCACAGCGATGAGCCATTCCTTCTGTTGTCAGAGTTGATTTGTACCTCACCCTGGCCACTCGAGATCAAGAGTAGTGACTTGAAACTTGTAAGCTATCCTACTATCCTATTCCTTATGAAAATGACATATGACAGCAGTGTGGGTGGGGTGGAGGGTGTTTGGAGTAACCCCATCCAAAGGGTCTGCTTTAAAAAATTGAACATTTCCACACACAAAGAGCATCGAATCTGTGAATGGTGAATGAAGGGCCCAAGAATGGCAAATAACAGTGTGGAGTGCCTTGTCCATGCCTAAAAACTCCACCATTATAAAAACTCTGCTGTTTTAATATCTTTTCCCCTCTTTTAGTCTCCCTATGTCCAGTCGAGTGACGGCAATCTACAAACACAAGTTGAGGGACGTAAGTTGACCTCCAGTGTTGAGAAGTTGAAGTTTCGTGGTATGAATAATAGTGCGAAAGTTGTGGCAATTTTATTTTGTGTACTGGACCCGTAGATGAGAGTGCCTCTTCAAAAAGTTGGCGGAAAAATTTAGAAGAATTAGACTCTACAATTTTACCCAAGAAAACAATGAAAACAGCAGCATATAAATGTATTTCAGGGACTGTAGCAAACTAGCATAACAATAACGATTCCACATGTTGAATAGAGAAACACCATCTTGACACACTGTGCACCATGAACAGTGCGCACAGTTCTCGTGTGATGTGAGGATTCAGCTAATCATGAGACACTAATGGACTGTATTTGACTCCTGTTCTTATGTGTTCTGGTGCAGAAAACGGTGTTCTGGAATGAGTCGAACAGCCGAGAACCCGTTCGAGAATATATACATTTTTCGTCAGATCATAGTGTAATTATTTGAGGTAGGAACAAGCAGAAATGACATGAATGACATATCCTTATTCTGAACTGAATAATTTTGAAGTGCTCTAAACCGTGAAATTTTCGCGAGCGTTTTATTTTCATGATGAGGGGTCAAAACGCAAACTTAAATCGCTGGGCCTTAAAAATTTCTGAACCTCAAGGGCCATATCACGAAATTTATTCTTCGCGAATTTGTGAAAATCGCAAACAATTAGCGCCACGAAAATTTCACGGTTTACAGTATTCTTGAAAACAATTGGCAGTTTTAGGCTGACGTATTGCTGCCAGAAGTGAAACCATAGTAACAGCTAGGCACTTACATGTATCTGTTCGAGACTCGAGAACATGTTCCTTTGTTCTCGGCGTGTTGGGGTACAGTTGAGAACAGTGAGTCGAATACAGCCATAGAAGCGGAAATATGGCAGCTTCTATGGTGGCCGCCATTTAGTGGACAGCGCCATGTTGCGTGTCCTCTAAAAGCCGGAATGAAACTGCCCGAACGAAGGATTGGAGAAAAACGGGGGGTATTTTAAAACCATACTCAGGCGAACAAAATTGCAGAAAACCTCCAGTAGGCAGAGAACTCTCATCTATGTGGACCTCAAAACTAAAAACATAAAATTGACAATGAAGAACAAAGTGATGAGTGTAACTTGAATTTTATTTCAGTCTTTCTCCAGAAAGATGAGAGAGCCGCTGAGTGCCACTGTTTGGTTGCACCACCTTCGATTCAACCGACAGTCCCATTAGGAATGTACACAATACACTGGCGGAGGAAGGAGCACAATAATGTCCTACCTTACGTTTCCACGACCTTGACCTTGCCAACGATACCAGTCGAACATGTACCTTTGTTCGTGGAGGCCGAGCTTCCTTCTCATGGAAGTGTGCGGGTGTGTCTACCTGCCGTCTACACCATTCACAACCGGACAGGCTACGTCCAGGAGATGGAGGTCAATATGGAGAATTCGGAATGCTTCATGTTCTCAGGACACAAACACGTAGGTTGTAGTCCGACACAACCTAGAGGTGGACCAATGGAATGCGGTTTATGGTTAGAGTGACATAATTGCGGTTACATGTTATTGCTGTAGTGAATCAGATGACTGAGGTTAAATAATAAACATTGGCCTATACACTATTCTCAGTGAGAAGTTTGTGGTCAAAACTGAATGTTGCATTTCCTCTCTTCCGCTTTCCATTGGTCCACCTCTAGGTTGTGTCAGACTATATTCTTCATTATTGAGAGGCAAAATTGAATTACTGCCCCTCTTTGTTGAATTTTGTGGTACTTTCAAAGTGTTAAGAGATACAGGTATAGGTCTCATAGCTTTGCGAAGGTCCTCAAAATGCTTGCCAGACACCAACACCTATTTTCAGCACACATTGAAAAAAACTGCCCGCAGGGCTCTAATGTATTCAGACAGAGCATTTTACATTTTACACTATGCTATAAACGTTGCGGATGTAGGCACTTTCTGAATTGAATATAATGTGGCTTTAAGATATTTGAATATCCTATTCTTGCTTATGATACAACTGACCCTCAGCAGGGTTTCCGCCAGAAAAAAAAAATTGGGGATGGACCAAAAAAATTTCAAAAAAAAATTTTTTGAAAAATTTTTTATTTGGATTTTTCCACAAAACATTGTACATGGACTGCAAGATAACATGATGGTATAATAATATGATGTTTTGAAAAGAAAAAAGACAAGATTTAAAGAAAAAAAATCCATTCTTTCTGAAAAATTTGGGGATGGATTTATCCCCAAATAATTTTCTTGGGGATGGAATTCTCCCCTCTGGCAGAAACCCTGTCAGACTCAGCTCCAACGGACTTGGAGTGGTGAAGCAGGGCTCGAAAATAAGGTTTTTCACCCTAGAGCTAAAAACAGCTCCAGACTGTATGATTCAATGTATGTAAATTGTGCCAGTTTTGCCCAGCACTGTTTTTAGCTCCAGACATTGCAGTTGTCTGGAGAAGGCTATCTCCTATAGGAGCTATTGCTCCAGAGCTCCAGACTATTTTCGAGCCCTGTGAAGCCACTTGTGTCAGCATTTTAACTGGTATGTGTGCATTTGAAGATTTCACTTCTACAAATTTCTTTTCTTCTCGGTCAGGTTCATGTACGGATCTTGCCGAGTAGCAGCCACCAGTTGACGTTCAACCTCTTCCCACTTATGACCGGTTTCATTGAGCTACCGAAACTTCACGTCAGCATGCTGCGATATCCTGGTCTTTTCAATGATATTGTCCAGAAGATGTTGCCCACTCATATATTCATCAAGGTATGTGCTGCTATTGAACGTGTTGAATCCACTTTAAAAAGTGCCACAGTATGCATGAAGTACCAGTATGCCTCAGTATCGCTCCCCTGGAGCTATGCTTAGCTTAAGGCGGCTTTCCATGTGACAGTTTTCTTGCAGAAGTTGGCGCACAGTGGGCAATTCACCGTTATTTTGTTCCTCATGGCTCACGCTGGGACCAATGACACAAACAACTTCTCGCAGTTGGATTACCCACTGAGTGCCAACTTGCGCAAGACAACTTTCACGTGGGGAGCCGCCTTTACATGTGTTAACCCGATGCGACAGCACAAGTGCATTTAAAGGCAAGGGTAAAGCGAAGGGCCTAAAGCTTCTGGAAAAATGTCAGTCATGGTCATACCAGGAAGCATTTGCTAAGCTGGGGAACTCCTGGAAAGTTGATGATTCCATGTTTGGTGTGTTGGAAAAATTCACCTGTGCTGCCTGTGTACTCTACAGTGTGTATCAGAAAAAAGGAAACCGAGATTAATTTGTTAATTTCTTGGACATGGCTAAATATTTTGGAAATTGGCAAGTACCATTGATTACCTGACGATCTCCTCTTTCTTATGACACCAAGAAATCCAATTTACTGTCACAGATGACTGAGCACGAAGCAGTTCAATCAACCATGTCAGATCTGGTCTTGTACCAGATTCACCGCAGCCTAACTCCGACAATTTTCATACCTAAAAAAAGAAGAAGGACCAGTGTGTCCTTAACAACATTTTTATTCATTGGTTGAACATTTGGGTGCTTATTCCTGTCCGAACCTAACCCCAGTGTCCTTCGACATGCCCTTCATTCATTTCAACACAAACTTCAGCTCAACCACTCTGTTACCACAAACACACGCTGCTCAGTTGTAAGCTTCATTTTTCTGGTCTGAGAAAATGAACAACCTTTCCAACTTTTAAGAAGTGTGAATTGTGTAACATGCAGAGGATTGCATAATTTGGAAGCCCAACAAAAGCCCTGCACTGGGTAGACAAGGCTCATTACCAAAACATCTATCTGGTACAAGACCAGTTCTGACATGGTTGATTGAAGTGCTTCGTGCTCAGTCATCTGTGACAGTAAATTGGATTTCTTGGTGTCATAAGAAAGAGGACGTCATTAGGTAATCAATGGTACTTGCCAATTTCCGAAATATTTAGCCATGTCCAAGAAATTAACAAATTAATCTCGGTTTCCTTTTTTCTGATACACACTGTATATNGTTCTAGACCACTCGCAAAATTTTGGCCGTTTGCGTGGTTGTTTGCGATGCGCAGAGTTTGCGTGGCTTTCATAAATATCGTGAAAATTTAGCGTTGCGATTGCGATTTTTTTGCGTGATCGCTAAATTTGCGATTTTTGTGCGAAGCGTGCCCTTCGTAAATACCGATTTTACTGTTTGCGTGATCGCAAACTTTGCGTGCCTTTCGTAAATAAGGCCCCAGAATTTTTAATGTTAACATGCTTTTTCTCAAAGGGTACACCACAGGGAATAAGAAAATACCAAAAAGGTTTGGTCATGGGGGATGCATGTGGGCCCCCCTTGCCCACGGACTATATCTGATGTTGTGCACTTGGCACTGAACTGAAAGTACTAGAGTGTTAGCCCTGGCTTCAGTAGACGTGTATTCAATGGTTAAGCACCCTCAGGCTGAATCCAGTTTACATGTATAAATCCTACATATACCCTATACCTAACCCTCCCATTACTTTTATTCCAGCCCAGTGGTAAGGAGATGCAGCCAACACTAGTCTGATGCAGCCATCTTATGTGCCAAACAGGGATTGCCAACTCCGATAGAGAACTTGATTCAGATGGACACGTTTCAAGTGATACATGGACTTGACTCTTTGAATTCAAACAGACAATTAAGCAGTAAATTGTACGAAAGGAAGCGATTCCTTCTGCTGAAATTTTCACCTAGTCAAAGTTAGTAAAACTGACAGAATGATCCTTCAGTTATCATGCAGGTGTTAGTTTTGGACATTTGTGACCCTCCACCACCAAACCTGTCGCATGTCGCTCTCAGCTTGGCAGGTTGAGACCAAGGACGGGTTGCATCAGCTATGCTCAGAGTTAAGTTTGAGGTTGACCTCAACTAAGTACAGTAAAGCAGGAAAATTTCGCGTGCAGGAAATTTTCGCGAGAGTGTATGAGTCGCGAAAATTTCATGTCGCGAATATAAATACACGCAAGTGATAAATATTGTCTGTGAAAAAAAACTGAAAAAATGGCAGACACTCGCGAAAATATCCTGCCGCGAATATGTCTATAATTCTTGATTTGCGAAAATTTCCAGCCGCGAAATTATCTTGCTTTACAGTAATAAGATTTGCCATTTTGCGGTTGAGGACGACTTCGAGGTTCGCTTGAGAACAAAGTCGGCCTCAAGTATTGACTGGTGCAACCGGACCTAAATGTTGGTCACTTTCAATATTGTCGGTCTGTTATGAAATCTGAAATAACCGATTTCTTCCTCTTCTGGTGTCATCTTAGTTCATTGCAGCTCACCTTCTGAGCGACATGCGACTGGTTTGGTGGTGGAGGGTCACATTTGTTGATTATATCGATGATATAAATATCCCTGAGATAAGACAAAATAATTATTGAATGCAGTTTTAAGCATAGTGTGGTATATTTACTTGGTCTTATATTTCATATATTTGGCACCACCAGTTTTAAAGTCCCATTTTTAGCTCACTGGGGTGAGCTATTACGATGGTGCAGCGTCCGTCGTCCGTCATCGTCGTCGTCGTCGTCCGGCGTGGTCCGTTAGCAGGGCACGTTTCGTAACCGCTAGAGCTATTGATCTGAAACTTGGTACATATATACCCCTAGGTCAGATGACCCTCGACACCAAGTTTCGGTCCGATTCGACTCTCAGTTTGGCCACCAGGTGGCGGAAACCAAAAACACAAAAAGTGCAATAACTCCTGAACTAATGACTAGATCATCTCCAAAT
>NMRB01000452.1:298141-315853 GCA_002633025.1 Notospermus geniculatus | reverse complement strand
ACTTTTGTCGAACTTTGACCTCTGTGACCTTGAAAAGTAGGTCAAATCAAAAACCCGTTATATATGTTATGTATCCTTATTAGCTACACCTATGATAAAAATTTGGAGATGATCTAGTCATTAGTTCAGGAGTTATTGCACTTTTTGTGTTTTTGGTTTCCGCCACCTGGTGGCCAAGCTGAGAATCGGATCGGACCGAAACTTGGTGTCGTGGGTCGTCTGACCTAGGGGTATATATGTACCAAGTTTCAGATCAATAGCTCCAGCGGTTACGAAACGTGCCCTGCTAACGGACAACGACGGACGACGCCGGACGACGACGGACGCACAACCATTGTATAAGCTCACCACGGTGAGCTAAAAATTATTCCTGTCACCTTCGAGGTTCTGGGTTCCAACCAATGAATATCTATGACAGCTCACATTTTTACGGGCGCTCGGATTTCTCTCTGCATGCTCTACCTTAAATTAAGGCTTAATTCGTCCGATATCATTTTTTGAGCTCATGCTTTGGCGGTCTCCTCCCGATTGAACAATTACATTGGTTCAATAGCTTTAACTTATCAGCGGATTTCAAGGGGTTGAGGTCAAATAATAGGTTACTAATAGTTAACGCTAAAGTTAACGTCAGCCATGTTTGCTGCTCCAATGCATCAGATTTTTGCTTTTAAGCCATGCAAGAAGAGCAGAAAACTAAGTGAGGACCCCTGCTTACAGTGGCGAGCCAATAAGACATATGCGACTGACTCAGACGCGGTTTGATGACCTTAGATAACTAATTAGTTAACTAATAGATAACTACTAGTTAACTAAACCTAAGAGTTAACTAATAGAGCTAACTAAGAGTTAGCTAATATAATAGTTTACAATGAAGTTATTGGGGTTCAAGTCGACTATTTTTCAGGGTTATATCCTGGGGTTATCTTGGTGTCAACGTTAACTATGAGATTTGACCTCACCCATTGTATTTACACAACATCTCCAGGTAGGCCTACCTACCTGGGGAACTCAAGGAGCAGCTCATGCATTCACCGCATCACTTCATATTTCCATCCGATATAAGAGTAATGAATGGCGAGGACTCGGTTGAGAATCGAACCCGCGGTCACTTCATCAAGGTCAAACAACTACACTCTTAGCCAAAAAGGTTCTTCAGAGGTTCTTTGTACCTCACCAGAGGAACTCCAAGGTTCTATATAGAACCTTCTGTAAAGAACCCGAGTGGGTTCCATATAGAACCTTTATGTCGCCAAAGAACCCAAAGGTTCCAGATAGAACCCTTTTCTGCGGGAAAGGTTCCATCTGGAACCTCTAGGGGTTCTAAAACAACCCGAGGGTTCTTAAATCAGAGGGTTCTCCTGGTTTGGCACCAAAGAACTTTTCGGCTAAGAGTGTAGCATCCCGACCACTGAAAAGTTGTTGGTCATGTGGAATTTAGATGTTATCAAAAAGTTTGATATTAATAATTATATCATTTATTTATCGTTTCGTCTGATATAAAGGGTGTTAGCATAAAATCAATACCGAAAATATAGCCAGAGAGAAAGATCACAAAAGTATCATATCTTATCAAACCACACCGTGATTTCAAGCATCAATACTGTCTTTATGTCTTTATTTCATGAAAAGAACAATTGTTGAATGCACCAAAGGCAGAAGACGTCCTCCCTACAGATGTGGTCAGAGGACTCGGCAGAATCGGATGGAGTGTAAACCACGGCTAAGGAATGGCTTGATCCGGTCAGAGTTCTTCTTCTTGAGAGTCTCTGATCAGGACATTCCCCTTGACAACACACCGAGATTCGTCCTCACTCCAAGAATAAGGTGATAAAATGACAGTAGGGCTACTGTTTACATTCGCCGCCTTCCGTTATATCAACTTGCTAAACCCTGCTCTATGGAGTTGGAGATGTCCATCGTAGGCTACCTGTGCTTACATTCGCTCTCTCCGCGAAGTACGTAATAAAGCGCAGTATCCTGGCCCTGGTCATTATTTTCTGGAAACAAATATAGGTTTTGAGATAGTTAGCCAAAACAGAAAGTACAGTGTGACCCGGCGACGAAAATATCTGTAGGCCTTTCATTGTTTAAGATGGTCATTAAGGATTTGGTTCACACGTATTTTCAGACAGTGGTGCATCACTGGAGTCTTTTAGCATCAGCCATACCACAGCAGAATGTTACGTCATTTCTCGCCTGTGCTGTAATTTGTTGTCAGCTGAAATGTACAACCTTTGTTGTCCTACCGAAAGATTTCGACTCTGTTTGTCAGATGAGCAGAAGGAGAGGAACGTGGATGGAGAAGAAAGAAGCACTTCAATTTCAAGATGCACGGATGTGTCAGAAAAAGGTAATTATATATATAACCAATGCACACAGCGCTAGACTTGTTTATAACCCATAGTTGTTAGTACAGGCACGGCCAGAATTAACTTCCACATTAATGCGCGCAGGACACGTAGCGTAGCATACGAATATTCTTGCGCGCATTGCTGCGCGCAGTATTGCACGCTTCATCGTGAAGCATTTCGCGCAGTACAGCGTGCATTACAGCGCGATCGGCTCGTAATAATGCGCGCAGTCTTGTGCGTAATATTACGGTGCCTCCCCGGTGTAACTGTGCGAATGACTGCGCATCGATGAGTTATGTTCGGCAAAGTCCACCAAAGTTTGAAAAAAATTGTGAATGAAAAATTACAGAATCTTATGAAATAAAGTAAAACGTAATTATTACAGTTATTGGTGGCGTTCCTTTCTTTTTTAATTACGAAACCGGCACCCAGCCGGCGAAATTAGGCTAGGCCTAGGCCCACACAGGCACAGCTTACATCGCAATCTTACATGTCTTATCGATGAGGGGGTCCTGAAAGAAACCATCAAAATCTCTGTCAATTTGATCGTTTTTCATGAATCAAGGCTTGTCTTTAAAAGATTGGGTGTTGATCTGTTGATGAGAGTACAAACATTGATGAATTCTGGTGAAAAAACGATGTTTTGGGGCAAAGATTGTGGATTAACTTGATGTTTACATCCGCGAACATGACAAATGCCAAAACCTATTGACCACATTGTTCCACGGTTTGACGCTAGGAGACACTACCTACAGTTACCATATTTGGTTATGGTGGGCGGAGTTTTTAGATTATTTTACATACGGTAGGAAATAATAAAAATTAATTTTTATGAATGGTCAATAAATATTGGTGTCCATACTTCCAAATGTCGCACTTCGTTGACTAATGCAAGAAAAATATTAGGCCAGAGTAAAACCGATGTTTTAGTGTGCTTTTGATAAACGTGTGACCACGTGCTATGACACCTGTCAATCATCAGGCCGCTTAGTGCTGCGACCGTCAGCTGGTGTCAATACACAGTATTTACGATATTATTTATATGACCAGAATTGCTGTTTTATGACCACGATCGGCAGTTTTTTATGAAGAAGCCTCTTGAAATGTGGCATATTTTGTTCTGAGTTAATTTCGTAACTCGTTCCGAGTTTCTGTAATTTGTTCTGGCACGTAGGAGCCACCGTAGTTTCCTGTATAGGGACGGAGGACTGTTGCCTGAATACGGTGTTTTGATCAACTTGTGACCACATTTTAATTCGCCATGATTCCACGATTTTGCAAAGTACCGCCATAGACCTACCGGTAAGAAACTTTTTGGTATGCTCTCATCAAGAGATGAATGCCTGATCTTTTGATGACAAGAGATTATTTATAAAAAAACAATCGATAAATGCCTACCTCTACTTTCCGATCTGGCCTGCTATTGGCCTAGAATTCATTCAAGTGTAAAGATGACAATGGAGTGTAGTAGGCCTACAGGGTGGTCCATAAAAATGTGACACATTTCGTTTGTTTATAATTTCTACAAATCTTAAGATTTTTCAAAATCCTTTCAGCCAGAGATGGGTCATGGCTATAAGTTTTTGCCCTGAGAAGCACTTTTGAAAAGACGAACCGGTTTTTGAGTTATTTCAATAATTGATAATAGGCGTGTTTCGCAAGCCCGACGAAACACTACATGTAAGTTCGAAATACGAAATTGAACTTCACTTCAATGACGTAATGTATTTCAGGAGATGGTTGGTACCACAAATATTGCCTGCTGCAAGAGCGTCTTTGTGCGTATGACGTTAGACCGATAGAGTTACAGTGTATATTTAACTTTGAAATTTATCTTTTGTATCGACTTCGGTCATACGCAGTGGAAATTTAAAAATTCAAAATTCACCGTCTCTCGGTCTTACATGGTATGCTAAGAGACACACTGGCAGCAGGGACAATTGTGGTACCAATTAACCATCTTCAGAAATACATTAGGTCCTGGAAATGAAGTTGAATTTCGTATTTCGTACTTCGTCAGATTTGCGAAACCTCCCTATTATGTTCGATCCAAGCTCCTCGCCGCTGAATCACCGCTGCCACTCCCACGTTGAAATTGTCCATTACTCTCCCTAACATGTCTCTTGAACGTGTGCGGGGTTTCTTGCGGACAAATGTGGACCACTGTGGTTCTTATTGTTGTTAGTCACACTGCCAGTGTCTCTGAACTTCTCCAACAAGCGTTTGATTGCATTCCGAGACGGTATTTCCCTTCCAGGAAAGTCACGACGAAAATGTGTCTTGGTCAAGATTACAGATTTTGTCGAAAAGTAATGTTCAACGATTTTTGTCCGCTCTGCCAATGAAAATTGATATCCCGGCTCCATACTGCTACAGATAAAACTTATAGCTGTACTCTATAACTCATCAGAAAATCAAGAGGTAGACTTAATTTTTGTGGAAATGACAGATAAACAAAATGTGTCACATTTTTATGGACCACCCTGTATACCGCGTAATACTGTGCGAGATACTGCGCGTAACATGACGCGTGATATGACGTGCAGCGTACATCTACGGTCGGGTAATACGCAAGTTACCACGCGCATCATTCGCAAAGTACTGCACGCTATGTATCCGTAGCGCTGTGCGTACCATGTCACATTACTACGCGTATGATGTGGAAGTTAATTCTGGGCGTGCCTGTATGTTGAATTTCTCAAAAAATGACAATAGCAAAAATAATGAGACTTAAATAAAATTAACTAAAACGATGTAAAAAATGGTTTCCCATCGAACAATCTGCACCAGAGAGAAAATCCGTTACTGACGGGTCTGACATGATATCAATGAGTGCAGACGTCAATACTTCTTTTCAGAGTCTCATATTCCATGATCCAAAATATTTTGTTGGCATGTTTTTCAGGAGAAAGAAGCAATTAATTATAGCATTCGAAAAACAGGAAAATTTCTACCACCTGTTGTCATTTCTCGTATGACGTCTTGGCTCTTTGAACCGAGACATGGGTGGCTGGTTGTACTTAATGCTGTTTTCGGCAGCCAACAAACCAAATCTCTCTACCTGCGATCCCGAGTTTATTCTCGACGTCGCGGAAAGGTCGATTATAGTCTTCTGTATCATCATACGGTTCGTCTCAAACCCCCGTGCCCAAAGAAAATGTCTGTTGTCATTTACAAGTCGAACATTTTACTACCGGGCAGTACTGCCAGTGAAATTTTACTCTTGAATGTTGTAAATGGCACATTTTCCCAAAAAATGTTGATCCCAGCATCTGATATCTGCTATGGGAAAGGGGACCCCACCCTCTTTGGAGTGCAAGAGAAATCAATTCATTGTTGCAAGAAATCAGGTCTTTGGGAGGGCACTATCTATGACGTGGTGGGATCAGATAAATCGAACATTCTTGACCTTGAAAATGGTGTCCGCCTTCATCTCAAAGGATCGCCCCGTCTTTTTAGCCGAACGGGAGTGTTTTCCGATGTCATTAATTCTAGGGATTATTCCGTTATTTTTTATGTTTATTTAGAGGAATACGAGTATAAACTAGTGAAGTACCATGTCGCACTGAAAAATAAGTTTGACAAACGATCCAGTGAGGTAATTATTTCTCCCGATTACTGCTACGAGATGTTATTCGTAATTGGGAGACCCTTCCTCTCGGGCTTTGTACTGCAGAAGATTCCTGATCCAAAGGAAGGCCTTGTCAAAAACGGATCAGGGAAGTTCACATTTCAAGAAATAAAGGCCTCTTTTCCTCCACTAGCTAATTTGCCTTCTGGATATGTGTACAGCTTTCGACACCATGACGGATATTTAATGATTTTTGTGGGGTCACCAGGAAATGGGCCAGGTCAGAAAGAGATTCTTAGGAAGGTTTATATGTATAAATCAGATCTCGACGTGTCATCTCGTCTGTCCTGGTCAGAAAATCTATAATAGTGAGCTTCTGCAAGCGCCCGGTTAGGCTCTTCGACGACATTTATCTCTTGTGTGAGTGCACCCAAACAATAGATAAACGTAGTCGTATGGCCTAACCGGGCGCTTGCAGAAGCTCGCTAATATATGGAGGACGTCGTCGGACAGTCAGGGGCCAAATTTATGAAGACTTCGCAACTTTGCATTCACGCAAATCTATTGTTTGGCTCCACATGCCCTATTGTTCACTGACTGCCTTACAATAGATTTGCGTGAAGGCAAAGTTGCGAAGGCTTCATAAATATAGCCGCTGGTTGGCACACTGAAAAATTATTCCTGTCACCTTAGACGTTCTGGATTCGATCGCCGGTCTGACCAATGGATCTATGTCAACGCAGATTTTTACAGGTGCTCGGATTTCCTTCTGCATGCTCCGACATAATTTGTCTGATGTCATTTTTTGAGCTTATGATTTGGCGGTCTTCTCCCGATTTAACAACACTACATTGGTTCTTTAGCTCTAACTAATACCGTCAGGCGGATTTCAAGCGGTTGAGGTAAAATAAAAAGTTAACCAATAGTAAACCCTTAAGTTAACATTTAGTCACAAAAGCACTCGAATTTTACCTCCCCCTGAGAGTTGAGTCAAATCAGTTCAAGCGATGTGTCCGCCAAAAAATTTGAATGCAAAAGGGGACGTATCTTTGTTTACAACCACTCATTTCCTGCATTCTGATTGGCTGTGAGGGCAATGTTTACAAACATCATCCTTCTGTTTACAAAACGACTGTCGATTCGCTTTAAAGCGCGATTATATGCGTTAGGTGACTCTTTCTCCCTCCACACTTGATAAGACTGGTCCCCTGTCCAGCCGTATATAGCCAGTGATAACACCGAGGCTGGACTGATACTATATTGACACAAAATGGCAGCCATAGCTTCACCACTTGACAAGTTCAACGTGGTGTTATAGCGTGAATACCCGTTCATCAGGTAAGGTACACATGCTTC
Source organism: Notospermus geniculatus (assembly GCA_002633025.1). Lineage (NCBI taxonomy): Eukaryota > Metazoa > Nemertea > Pilidiophora > Heteronemertea > Lineidae > Notospermus > Notospermus geniculatus. The sequence goes on along the minus strand of NMRB01000452.1, from coordinate 308,575 downwards.
AACTCATTCGTTTGTGTGTAAGAACACACAGAATACCTAATTGGTAACTTACATCATTCAAATCAATAGATTTGAACAGTCTTGTCGAGCATGCATTGACAAGATCATGATCAACCTCACCACCATGAATTAGCTCTGTGTGTAAATGGTGTACATCGACCGTGTGTAATGCTATGAACGAGGTCACCGTAAATGAGATGCACTACGACGGCGTCACGAAATTCAGTTTTGGATGCATAGCGTGGCGCTTTAACCACGAGTAAACTAAGAGTAAACAAAAAGTTGAAACACAAATATCTTTGTACGTGTATTTAAGATAATAGGGAGTTTTTGCAAAGTCCCCGAAACGCCAATGCGAACGCCAAACCCATTGTTCGTTGCCACGAAGAGAGCACGGAACAAAAGGATAAACGTTAGCGTCGGCGTTTCGGGGGTTGTGCGAAAACTCTATAATAATATCTCGATTCGAGAAAGCATCTGTCTAACTAGAAATTGACTTACCAGTCAATTTGAAGACCGCCCTTGAATTTTGGGATACTAGAGAGAGAGTTCACTGATAGCAAAATAATAAGTTGTCCAGTGCAAAACAATGCAGTAGTATTTACAGGCAGCACGGATGGAGCGTTAATGGACGAGCTTCAATAGACAGCAGGATCAGGAGGTTATAAACTTTTTATACAGTGAAAGATTAATAGAATATGTGCATTGAATTGAAAGCCAAAACGACATGTTTTATTTTTGTCATATTACCAAAGATTATCTAATGCACAGAGTGACATAGGCCTAGCTCAAGTGTCTCTGAATGTCTTAGTTTTGTAGGTCTTAGTTTTATAGAATCTTAGGTCTTAGTTTTATAGACACCCTCAAGTGCAAGACTTTTCTGCCAGCTGATTTGTTGTCGAGTATGGTATGCTTTACCGAATCGTCGTACCCCTGGCAAGACTTCCCGAAAAATACAGACGTCTTTCCGGGAAATTGTNCCCCCCCCCCCCCGGAGACGTCGCGATTTGCATATAGCGATAGAATACGAGTGGGCCATCGGAATGCCAATTGTATTCATATGGAGGAAGAAAATACATGCAGTCGTTTTGTACGAAAGTAAAATGTCAAGGATGTACACGCACGGCCAAAAATAAATGGACAGCAATTTTTCTTGAATATTTCCAAACCAATGGGGTAGAGAAAGTTGGTCCCAACATAAATAGTAGTAAATTTTCCTGGCTATCTAATGGCATCAGCGTCGAAAAATTCGCTGAAAGCCGCATTTGACAGAAGGAATTTTGTAAAGGTATGTTTTTTGCTACTTTTTTATTTGCATGATTTCATTCAAAAGGGGATGTTCTTTTTCGGAACATTTTTCCCAACTAATTTTTCATGACCTTACAGATGTCTGATTTTCACAAAAACTTCAGATGTTATACCTTATAATATAAACTAGATAATGACATGTGAAAAATATGACATCAACTGTGTTAATTAGGAAAAGAAAGGACTTTTGCAAAATGTTTGAAATCAGCATGAAAACAATAAAATAATTCCCTAACTTTTGCTATACTGAGAGAGTATAGATATTATTTGTCACTGATAAACAAATCAATCTCAACATGATTGTTTGTGAGGAAATATTTGCATAAAATGTGAGATTTTCTCACTTTTTCAGCATATTTTAAGTGGGGGTAAAACAGAACAGCCGAGCTAGGCCTTCGCAGATAAATGGTGTTATGAAGGTCCTCGTCATCAATAGCCATTGAGGGTTTCATGGTTATGAGCACTGAGTGACAGCAAGTTGACAGCCCTCAGACTGTTTCAACCAATGTGAAATGTGATCATGTCCTTATGCAGACTCTGGTTATTATGGGCCCTTAACATCGAACATCCCATGTTTCCAATGAAATTGCCTATATGGTCACTTTCCTGCACTCGGTGGTCCGATGACCATGAGACCCAAAATAACTATTGACATGATTGAAGGCGAGGGTCTTTATAAAACCATTCATCTGCACAGGCCTAGCTTGGCTGTGCTGTTTTACCCCCTCCTTAAATAGGGTGGAAAAGTGAGAAAATCTCACATTTTATGCAAATATTTCCTCACAAACAATCATGATGAGATTGATTTGTTTATCAGTGACAAATAATATCTATACTCTCTCAGTATAGCAAAAGTTAGGGAATTATTTTACTGGTTTCATGATGATTTCGAACATTTTGCAAAAATCCTTTGTTTTCCTAATTAACACAGCTGATGTCAAATTTTTCACATGCCATTATCTAGTTTATATTATAAGGTATAACATCTGAAATTTTTGTGAAAATCAGTCACCTGTAAGGCAATGAAAAATTAGTTGGGAAAAATGTTCCGAAAAAGAACATCCCCTTTTTATATCACTGTGTTCTACTCAACAAGTTGCATGAAGTTGCGTATGAAAAGTTGCACGTGTAAACGGGCCTTAAAGCTGAACTGCATGAACGAAAAGCCCCCTTGCGACGAGCAAGAGAAATGCTAACGCCCTGCAAACACCTCAAACGAAGGCTCAGAACATGATAGACCCAACGAGGCCAGGAGGGCGCCACCTTATTTGTCTTCGGGCAACAGAGCTGTCAACATCTCCGGATACCTCCAACACTACTCAAAGAAAAAAATTATAGTCATTTAGACGGGATTCGAACCGTCGGCCGTCTGATTCGTAATCCCCCACTCTATCCACTCGGCCAACGAGCCAGCTGACAAGGACATGATTTGTGTTTGTCATAGACGTAGGCCTTCGACTTGCGTAATAATACTATGAATAGAGAAAACACTGGAAGCCTACCAACAAGATCGGTGGCCGAATGGGGAAGACGGTGGAGCAAAGATAACAGGGTGCGGGTTCGATTCCCAGCTGGGTCGAACTTTTCTCTTTCAAAAAAAGTGTTCAGCAGGAGCTCACCAGAGGATGTTGACACCTTGACAGCTCGAAGATAAATAAGGTGGCGCCCTCCTGGCATCGTGGGGTCTATCATGTTCTCAGCCTTCGGTTGAGGTGTTTGCAGGGCGTTAGCATTTCTCTTGCTCGTCGCATGGGGGCTTTTCGTTCATGCAGTTCAGCTTTAAAGCTGGGTTTACATCGACGCACACGCGACGACTCACAGGCGAATAAAGATTTCATGGGGATGAGTCCTTTCTGAAGCCATTAGGTTTTTTTTCACTAGAGTGCTCTGCCTGTGCTCGTGCCCTTTAGGCCAGCCCCTTTTACGGGAAGGCGTACAATTGGCTGCCTGGTATTAGTAGGCAGGCGACACCATTCAGTGCACAGAAAGGTTTAGCTGCCCGATTGACAGGCTTATATATAACCTCATTCCAAGATATGCGGGCGGGACATTGCTTTGTGTTGAGCTCGGTCCGACAGCGACCACCTGCTGGGCTGATTGCAATAGGAGCTGGCAGCGAGTTGACCGATAGGTGGTCACCACATCTTTAGCGGACCCAGTCACTATCGATCGTACAGCAATCACGTACATGTACATGTAGATGTCTTGTACATTGGCCCGCTAGAACTTTGCTGCCATTTTTGTCGGCAATATGCGCGGCTGACTGTTCCTATTCCGAAGACCGATGCCGCCGGGCGGGAATGATCTCGCCATTGACGGGGCAGTCGTGCGCAAAGCAGCATCACAAAAGTTTCAGACGTTGTGGCCAACCGAGGGTCTGGCCGCGCGAGACTACCGCACAAGGATGAATGATTGAGCGCATATCCTTTTGTCACCGAAGCAAGTAAAGAGCATAAGAATTCAATGGTGGCGCATAAGCCTTTTGTCAAAACGAGCATTAGGGCATTGTGAGCAATAATTAAGGCACAAGAAGCGCATTCCCAAGCAACTAAAGAGTATAAGAGTTGAATGGTGGCGCATAAGAATTGAATGGTGGCGCATAAGCCTTTTGTCAAAACGCGATTAGGGCATTGTTATGAGCATTAATCATGTTAATAGGCGCATAGCGCGAGCACTTCTGAATGCACCACCAACTGAGTTTATTACCGTATACATCATTTATTCCCTCCAGCCGACGAAAGCTGTATTTCAGTACTCCTGATCGTAAACACAACCACGACAATTGCGCCAGGCATGACAGGAGATCAGCGCGCCCCTTATGTAGACACCCACGTGGCCTCTCGTGACGTGTTACCCGCCGCCACCTGTCAATCATAGTGCTTATTATAATATGAATGGAAAACGGGCACTGAATGCTCACTCTATGCGCCAATGTGAAAAAACCCTATTAGGCAGGTGTTATATCGGTCAGTGTTCCTGTGGGTGAGTGTGTCCCCTTATTGTTTGGGAAACGCTGGCAGATAGATCGACATGTTTCTCTGTGTGTCCTCTATTGTCAAGTCGCCGCTTATTCCGTCGGACAATAGGAGGGGAACACTCACATATGGGGAACACTGGCAGATGTTACACCGGGTTTACATTGTGGTATACGGTATACTAACACGCTGGCGAACAAAGGTTTCATCGTCATGAACCCTTTATTAAGACCGCCACACACTCACAGTGTGGCGGTCTTCCTTGGTTTTACTGGAATTCTCTGGATCTCTGAATCTCTCTCTGGATCTCTCTCCATCCAATCTGGCGGTTTCAGGGGAATAACTCGAGAATTAATCCATGTATCACCACACAGCTTGCAGGGTTTGTAGATATATGCAAACGACAGGTCCAGTTCGTTTCCTGGCTTCATCCAAAAACGTTAAAGTATGAATTTCGATGATTTTTGTTGTTAAAACAGTTCGAGCCATGGGGATTCCCCGTTTGACCAATTTAGAAGCATGAATCGGATCTAAAAATAACCCTGCTGCATTTCATGCACGTGGAGAGAATGGAGCATGCGCATTGAGACTATGCTGGGTTCGTACATCTGCCACTCCACTCCTGCGGCGCTACTGTCCGTTCCACAACAAAAGGGCTTAGTCGCGCTTGCTGAGATACGGAAATTATCAAAATTAAAGGGCCTCTAGAGGCAGCTCGCCATTAGGCTACTATCAGTACCGGTTCTTCAGCTAGGCGGCGCCACTTTAACGTTAATCACCAGTACGAGGTATTGAACCTGGGTTTTCCCCGTGGTTTTCCCCAGCCATGCTGGGCTGCCTCTAGAGGCCCTTTAAGCACAACGTGCAGGTGAAGTTCTTTGGTGTCAATGTGAACCAAAGGAAGTGATGTTTATTTGTATTTTCCGTTAGATTTGTGGTGTTCTGCTGTCGGTCATATCTGTCTGCTCCAACCTGACCTGGTAACTTCGTCGTAGCCACACAGGCTGTCACAGGCCATGAGACAGGCCTATAATCGGGAACGGCCACGTGTCCAGACAAATTTAAATGAGGTCGAATATTAATGATTGGATGTTGCTGCATGGTGATGTACAGTCTTGTTCGTATTAATATCAACACCTACTATCTCAAATATCTCATAAACCACCAAACCAATTTAAATGCGGTTTTCTGCATAAGGTCAGAAATCTTGTTGACTACAAGTGGGCATCAATGTTTTTGCGCAAGATTCACTTCTTCATTGCGTAATCTGTCATTGAAAAAAGGTCCAAAAACAAACTTTTTTGTTTCTGGATTTTTCACCAAAATTCATTGGCCAGAATGAAGTTATGCCAAAATAAAGGTGATTTAGCAAGTTACTGTCAAAATACGTCGTTTAGTTTTTGAGAAATTGACGTTTTTGTAAAACAAAAAAAAACTGAGGGAGATATTTAACTTCATCACTTCAGAATAAAACAGTCTTCAAAAACCATCGTAAGTTAACTTTTTAAAAACTATCTAACCTTTCAGACCTGGATACAAGTATGGACTACTCGATGGTACTGCTTGATTTTGAGGTAATTGAGCAGTTTTCCTGCAATCGTGTGTTAATTGAGTGTGGAAGAAAGAAAGAAAGAAAGAAATAAAAATTTCCTACCTACCCAGTGATATCAAGATGGTCCCTACATTGATATGTAGGGACCATAACTAGGAGTTCAGCCTATCACAAAACACTCCTATAGTCACGGACTGTGAAATTAATAACATGTTATTGCTGCCCATATTTGAAAACAATATTTCACCATAATAGGTATCTTTTTGTTCCTTTGGCCTTATGCTTCGTGACAGTCACCACCTGACATCAATACACAGCCAAAATAGATCGAATAGCTCACTTAACCTGATAACTTCAAGCAGTCAATAAAATCAGGACTCCAACCTCAAAAGTGCACATGGAAGCAAGTACATATAATATATATTGGCCATCATATTGCCACACAGGACGGGACAGTCAAAGATCTGCTTGTCTCATAAAAGCTTTGTGACTAGGCCTCCACAAATGCAGTAGCTACATGACGCCATGGAGATCCTAGCAATACCCAAAGCCCTACCAGAGTATTAAATGCTGTTAACACCATCAAACTGTTAGATAACATGGATTATTCCTGATTGGTTTGAACTAGATTATGATAAGAACTGTGACTGGGCAAATGCCAAGTGTCTTCAACAGATTGACTAGGTTTTTCAGTCACCACTTTTGCGGCAACTAGTTGGAAGGTGAATCGCTTTCAAGCTACAGGATTAACTCTGCAGCTGAACAATTTTACCTTGCAGTCACCCCTCAAAAACTGAGTGAGTATTGACTTTCAATCACCTGGGTAATGCGCCATGATTTAAGGGAACACCACCATTTGTTCAGTTAGACAAGAATCCCATAGATGAAGACCCCTCGGTTCAAAGATGTGCAAAAATCAAGACCCTTCAAATAAGAAAATAAGTATAACTTCACCACAAATGCAGTTAGTAGAGAGGATACAAAGTCCCCCGATGACACATCACACNATTTGATGGTCCCTACATTGCAGAGCATTGAGAGGGAAGCATGAAATGAGAATCTGTATGGATGGAAGGAATAAGACGTGTTTAAATAAGGATATATTTATTTGGTATCAATTGGTTAATTTAATAGAGAACATGATTGACCTGGCCAGCAGGTATCTTTTCCCTGCTTGCGTGATATGAGCAATTCCAATGATCTACATCGCTTTCTCTCCATCTTTGCGGCTAATTGTCTTTTTCTTACTGACTTTGATAATCTTTAATTGTGTCAGTGGTGCCTTTATCATGGCAATTATTGTTGCCAGGGCTTTAGTCAAGTTCCAGGTGGTGCCGGATGCCATACTGGAAAGAGAACGATTGTGAATTGGCATTAGAGAGATAAGCAGTTGTAGGATAAATGGATGGATACAGTGAATGGCAAAGTGACTGTCCAGAATGAATCAGACAGAGGCAGCCAACATTTCATCGATTGTGAAAGGAAGGATGGGGTCACTGGACCCCTGCCAAGAAAAATATTAACGAACTGGCAGTTCAGAATCATTTTTAGGCATTCGCAGTGCATACTGTCAGAGTTACGGTGCAGAAAATTATACCGGTCACGGTACAAATAATCATTCATGTCATTCTGCACGCACTAATTCCCACTGTAACATGAAATGTAGTGGCCTTGGGCAGTCACGGCCACAACAAGGGCTTGAGTCCCCCTAAACTAAAGGCAGTCCCCCCGGACACGCCGCTTTATATTAGGCCTAGAATGCCTTTTGCTTTTTATTTATTCTTCCCAAAAATGACTGCATGCTCCTCTCACAGTCACAGTCTAGGGCCTAGGCTCTTAGCAAAATACTTTTATAGCTAGACCTAGGCCTAGCTCATCATGGAGGCACCTAGCACGTGTGAAGCCAGCGAGGCGGAAAGGGCCCAAACCATGATTCATGAAACATCAGCGCCCCCGCTGTACATTTACAATACATTGTGCAATGCATCATGGCGTGCATAGGCCTAAACATTGCCATTGGCCAATAAAATAACTTCCAAAAGCCGGATGCGCCTGAACTACTAGCTACGTGGGAGGCGGTATGAAGTGATTCAAATCCATAAATTAATGACCACAGATCGTCTTCGCGATCGCAATAATCGATGATTAATACATACACTGACAGTCCGTAAATGACATGCATGCATGGCTCCGCATGCATGCACGCGGCCATGACAGCGTGCAATCGATGTGCATGCGTCATCTCTCGCTGATTCTCGAAATCTCGTCAGATAAAATGATAAAACTAAACGCCCAATTTTACAAAGATGTGTTGAAAATGCTTCGAAAAAGCGATGTTAACACTTACAAAGTGCGAATTACTTTGGCGAGAATATTTTGTGACGTTGACGATGTGGTTCGCGCGCCACCTATCCCCACACTTCGATCAATCTCGTACCGCAGAGTTATTAACGTTCGTGTATTCTCTGCCGCATTCGTAACACTTCGGCTGACACTTCGGGTCTTTCCGTCAGTTTCGAGCTCTCAGTTGAGAATGTCTCTGCCACTGGCCATAGGCTCGGAATCCAAGATGGCCGTCGATGAGAATAATCAATAAAACGGGAAAAAATTGTCTCAAAGTCATTGAAAGGGTAAGTTTTTTTTAAATATCTAACCTTTCAGAGCTGGAGAAAAAATTGATCTATATGATAGGACTGCTTGATTTTGAGGTCATTGAGTAGTTTTCTTGCAATCGTGTCCCAATTGAGTGTGGAAGAAGAAAGAAAGAAGGATAGAAAAATGCTACCTAGTAATCTCAAGATGGTCCCTACATTGAGAAATGTAGGGACCATAATGACATGAATGATATCATCATATAATTTCCTTCAGTTCCCACTTTTGTTGCTCACCTGCGAGAGATCCTTCAGCTAATTTGCTGGCGGTAGATTGGAATCCAAAAGTATGTCTTAGCACCTGAAGATAGATGAGCGGTCAGAGGTCAATAGGAGCAGTTAGCCGCGCATATTGCCAACAGATGGCAGCAAAGTCTTAGCGGACCAATGTACAGGAAAATTTACGTGATTGCTGCTCGATCGATAATGACTGGGTCCGCTAGATGCATTGAATTGGGCCGTCGTGACACCTAGTGGTCAACTCGCTGACAGCTCCTATTGTCTCAACCTGAGGTTTTGCCAAACTAGGACTGTGAGCATCACCAACTGCAAGCTTTCAGACAGTCACTTCAATAATACAACACCTACTAAATTAGGATCGAAGCACTGCCAACCAAAGTCTCTTTTGGAACTTGGTGGTATTTTCTTACCTTTCTGTATTGCTCATAAGAAACAAATTGAACGGCAGAGTAGGGGAAGATACGGACCATCTGGGCTCCATTGCCTTTGTAAAGACCAAGGAAACCTTCATGCTTCACCACCTGGGTCAACGTTGATAATACACCTAGAGAAAGATGGCAATTACTTGAAGTGGCACTGGAAAGGTGATATAGAAACAAGTACACTGTACCACCATGTTCAAGGGGAAGCAAATCTTCGTCAATGGTGTAATCTGTTAGAATGGAAATACAATGACAAACCTCACCTAAATTCTTGTAATGAAGTTTGTGAGCTTGGAGTAGGATCTTTACTCGGTCTAATGGTGCGATGGTAGTTTTGGCACAACATCCTGCAACACCTGAAAAGTGAATCATGGACTTGACTGAGGCAGTGTAAAAGTTTCATGTGGGTTGACAGGCCTGGGCCTATCACTCCGACATCAAATAGGGCCTAGGTTCATGCACCATGACATGAACGTTATGACTATGACATTCTATGATGAGTGGGGAAAGGGGTGGGGCAGTAGTAGGCTAGTCGTGGAGGGTGACACTGACAGTGTCAGGCAACTGTCAGATTAGATGCACATAGGCACATACCCTAGGCCCTAGTTATGGTAACCATATCGACCAGGCATAGCTTCTTTTACGATATGACATTGACGGCTATTGCCTGGTACGTTATGGTTTACCCATATGCATTATCCTCATGTTTCATAGTGGTATTCCCAAAGACTGAAAAATTGGCACAAATTAGGAAAAAACTTTGATACAAAACTCCGTCGAAATGTCATCAACTCATGTAAACAAGTCGCGAACACGTAGCTGTCACAAGACCCGAGGTCACGTGACTGGGCGTAGTCCTGAGACTGAATGAGAACGAGATTAACGTCAACTGCCATGACTGCGCAACTGCATTGCGCGAGACTCTCATCATGGCGTGTGGCGGTCTGTGCATTTAGTTTCGAGGAGTGGATTTCAAAGTCGAATTGGGAAGTAAATAAGGATGGAATTTTACTGAATTCACTCGGACATGGTGTAGCGACGGTAGCTCAATAACACAGGGATACAATATTGTGGATTTTCGTGTTGGTTTGTGAATCAACAGTGGCGCACGGAATTCCGTGCGCGAATTGCTCCACAGGGAATGTATTGGGCGATCTGAGACTCTGTATGCGCGCTATGTAAAAGTCAGTTTGTAAAAGCAAAAGCGGAGCATACAGAGTCCCAGTTACTGAGACTACCTAGGCCCTAACATGATAACACCATACAAAAGCGGGGGGGGGGGGGGG
>NMRB01000452.1:249452-269020 GCA_002633025.1 Notospermus geniculatus | reverse complement strand
CCCCCCCCCCCCCGCCTGATAACATTGACCAATGGGGATCCTAGCTCAACGGAGGGCAGCGCACCGAAACCCGGTCCTAATACAATGGACGCCTTTTGTGTGGAAAATTGATCAGGACCGGGATGTCAGTTTCATTTCAATAGTTTTAGCCACTAGTGACACCTATTGAAAAAGTCGGCTATCGTCCACATTTCATCGGTGGACTTCTGGAAACGTTCAATAACACTACTTCCCCTTTGTTTCTACTTACCGGTAGACGGACTTCCTTTTCCCTCGTCCATCATCATCCGTAACGGCGCAGACGTCGCTGCGTAAACCCTGTCCCGCGGCATAAGGGACGAAAGTCATGAATCACCACACTCTAACATAAACGGGACAGATAGTCCAAGGAACAACCCAAAGTCAAAGCCGAACTTAACACAAACGATGATAAAATCCTTTAGGCCTACTCCAGCACTCCGCTAACAATGAAGATCATTTGAACACTACTACACATGATTCTCCGCACACAACAATCCGCCGTTCGTCAGCAGAAACAGCTGTCGGCCTTGTTTACATTATTTTGAATAAAAATCAAGAAAAAAAATCGATTCCATAACAGACCATATACATGTACAAAACTTCGACGACATCTGGACCACAACGACAAAACGCAAGAAAGATCAACAATGTGTCTCCACAATAGAATTGTCTTTACAACACCATATCAAGAGTCTGCAATATAAGTGCTTTTGAGCGAGGCTACATGTATATATAATAGGAAATATAAATCGATAATTGCTTTCCCCTGAAAATATCCATTGTCGCTTTTAAATCAATGTTTCGGGAGCCCCGATAGCCTTCAGGTCTGCTTAGTAAGCGGTCGGTCCCGAATTAGTCTCGCGCAGCTAGACCCTCGGCCAACCGAGGCGTAGTTAGCGTAGACCACCTTGCAGTCGACATTCGTTCCTCATTTACGACTGCTGTCGCCCTCTAGATTCTGGCTGTGATTCGTCGGAATACGTCCAATCAGAATACGAACCTGCTGGTGATGACGTATCAGTGGAAGGTATTCCCCAAAGAAGCCAAGATGATGTAGCCCGTGTACAAACCTGTACATCGTGCCCATATCGTGTACATCTGTGTGCAGCGCTAACGGCAAGCTGCAGGAGTCGAAATGAGATAGCAGGGTGATTTCTTCAACGCACTATCTGCAGGATGTTTAGGTAATGACATAAAACATCGCTGGGATAGGTCACTTAGTATCCTTCTCGCCGACATTCGTTGCACTACCTCACTGAATGCTCGAAGCGAGAAATGTTCGACGTCAGACGCCATTTTGAACTCTCTCACTGAGCGGGGTCCTTGGTTGTGTCACCCAAACCCGCTGATAGGACTCAAACTGCCGTTATTAGGCCCCATTGCAAGCCCATTCGACTCCATTATACAGGGGCAGCTTGAGAGGCTCTGTGGCAAAGTTGGCAAGAGTGTGATTTGTCGCCAGATTTCGATTTTGCAGTGAGTTAATGCTTCGTCTGCTAGCTGATGCGCGCGCATCCAGCCTGGTAGTAAATCCTACCACACTTCCGGTATTCGCGACCCCGACAGCAGGCGTAATGCGTGAGCATGAAGCCTGCTTCAGTGGGCTATAGTTAGCGGAGCGAGATCAGAGGCTGGCGGTGCGAGACTAGTCCCGAATTTGAATTCAACCTGGGCCATAAAGTCAGCACCAGGCGATACCGCAAGCGATCAGGGGTGGCCGCATAGAAACTCCGCTAGCGCTAGCGGAGCCCATCTGCCGATAGTGCTGTACATTTTTCCATGCATTTTAACACCGATAGGCTGGCGAAGCACTAGCGGAGTTTCTATGCGACAGGTGTAACATCTGTGAGTGTTTCTGTAGCTCAGTGTTCGCCAGCAATAGACGTGGGTTAGTTGCCGTTTAATCCGTCAGGACAAAAACACAGAAATACGGGGAACACTTATCGACGTTACACCGGCCCTGATCGCCACCGATCTGATCGCCAGCCACCGCAGACTAGGCGATATCGGTTTTGGTTTTGTATTTGTAGGCCTATTGTTTGAGGTTGGGCGATCATTGCAGTATCCTTCACGTCCACCGGACAAAAGCCGTGCTGCCGTTTGCCCCCCCCCCCCGGGCCCCCGCCACCCATCCAAATGAGGAACGGGAGCATCTTGAGGTGCATGGCCTCTTCCATACTCACCACGGCCTTGATGGAAAAATCTATACGAACAACCAATGTTTCTTACAATGTACACATTACAGATACAGTGTTTACCTTCTTTTTGTAGTGAGCGGTAAGTATACGCATTCACTCGATGGGATCCAAAGCGGTAGAACTAAATTGAATTTCCGTTCTCTCAATTCACGTACAATTTCGACGTTCGGGTTTCAGGATGTGGAGCCATTCGTAACGACTTCAATTTATTCACCATCGGGATGTGTTCATTCATGATTCAAACGTTCCATAATGACAAGGAAGTGAGGATATTTTGCGAAAAAAGATGATGGCATGCAACACAAGCCATGTATTAAACACTGTCTCCCCATGTTCATACGCGTGCACATGAAGTTTGTGCGAGTGGATGAAGAGGAGCGAGAACAAAGCCTTGTTTTTGGGAATGTGAAAATCCCCTGAACGGTTGGAGGAGAAATGACATCTAATTCTCACCAGTCGATCTGGCCTGAGGCCCATTATTCTAGCCTGGTTTGAATCCATCCGCTTCTGAGGAGCTGAGCGCCTCAGCCAATCATCGCGATTCGGTGTGCGACGGCTAATCGACATGCCAATCAAAATCCGTGTTACAAATGTGAGCGGAAAGATAAGAGAAATTGCCGAAAGGCGATTTGTCTCACGAGTTCTGATTGGCTCGGAGGCGGGGTCAAGTAGGGGTCAGATTCATTTATAATTTATGAGTTAACGCAAAAGATGACATGATTGGGACAAGGCCAAAGACGCAGTCGATGGCCTTGTTTGGACAAGATAAGAAATGCAGGAAACCAACAAACGATGAGCTTTGACAGCCCACTTGCCGCATGGAAAACTCCCTCGAAGGTCTCTCTCACACTACTGAAAACTCTACATGCAAAAGTGCACCCACAGTGCACTGGGACCGAAGGCTTACCACCAATCGTTTCAGAGTCCGCATTCCTCCCCACTTCACCCCTCCCAATGACCGCCTCTAATCCCATGATGTTTGACATTGTCCTTCGAGTTGGGACTCTCCACTCGGCTTTATTCACGGAATGACAAGGCAAAATGCGCTCGTCCAACCCTGACAAGGCAAAATGCGCTCGCCCAACCCTGACAAGGCAAAATGCGCTCGCCCAACCCTGACAAGGCAAAATGCGCTCGCCTAAACCTGACTCAGTCTAGGGCATAGCCATGATAGCGTACTCTGCCATGGATTAAAAGCGACGAAAAGCTAAACGTTGTGGACATTACGCCGGATCTTATCCAAACACTTAATATATTTATGTCCTTGGCATATCTCATTGTAGACTACCATGTATTCATGTAGCCCGTATTAGACAACGATTCCCAATACCCTTTACGTAAACTTGAATAAACCCGATATCGTAAGTACTATTATAGTTGTGGGAGTGTTACGTCTTGTGATCGCCGCCGAGGAGATTGTTTGCAGAAAGGATATTACGTCCTTTCAGATGGGTTCAGACCACAATCCTGTTAGTGCATTTTCAAGGCAGCACACCAGGCGATATCGCAAGTGATGTGATCGCCACCGAGCAAAATCGTCTGTTGACGCCAGGCGTGCGCTGGACAGCGATGCGTGGAACCTTCTCGCCAGCTATGCTCGCTCAAAATCGAACACCAAAACTGATATCACCTAGTCTGCGGTGGTTTGCGATCAGATCGCTTGCGATATCGCCTGGTGTGCTGCTGGCTTTCGAGCTCCAAACTGTGCCACTTTAGCGAAGAATGACGGGAAAAAACGGGTGTTACGAATGCGTGTTTAAACAATAGGGATGTTAAGAAATCAAACGATAAACGTTAACTTTACGACAACGTTATTTTTTGTACCGAAAATGCAATATATAATCTGGTGAATTCGCAGTATGAAAAATAACGTTGTCGTAAAGTTAACGTATAGTTTGGTTTCTTAAAGATCATGTATCACGACTTCATTGTTTACATTCAATGTTTGCAAACATTGATGTTTACATTATGTTTTGAACTTTTGGGACATGCCAACCCACCAAATTGAATACTTTTTGGTTTCAAACGAATTTCAAGAGGGGCATACCACCAACAAATTACTCATAGAAAGACTGGACACAAACAAACAAAATGTAAATAAACAATGATTTTCGTGGCCCGCGAAAATACCTGTGATACATTATCTTTAAACTCCCCACTGATATCAATACTGCGTCAGAAATGCCGCTATAGTAACTGCAGTGCAGTACTTTTACCGGTGGAGTGTATGCATTAATGCCAACAACATCCACCTCTTACAACAGCAACATACAGTCCAAACCACAACACAACACAACACACTCAAAACCGTTTTCCTAATAGCTTTCCTTCTTCTGCGATAAATATCAGGACATTATACAGAGAATACATATTGTGCTATTTGATGTTGAATTAATGCAACCCGTTAATACCAACAAATACTTAACTTGAGGAAAAAAGACAACTAATGCGAGTAGCACAATTGTTTTGTCATCACTTAAAGCGAATCGACAGTCGTTTTGTAAACAGAAGGATGATGTTTGTAAACATTGCCCTCACAGCCAATCAGAATGCAGGAAATTAGTGTTTGTAAACAGATTCGTCCCCTTTTGCATTCAAATTTTTTGGCTGACAAATCGCTTTAATATTCGGTCATATTGCCATTTGAATATGACGGTTGCGCTAAAACATAGCAACCATCTTGCGCGGATTTTTGGGTTTTCACGCATGCTCGTTCAGCTTGGTGGGAAGATCAACATTGCCTTCTCACCAGAGGCAATGGAATTGCCCACGTGGGACGTAAGGTGTTCTGGTATTTACCCCGATGTAACAGTACACGATGTCCCCCTGTAAAAATGTCCGATTCCATTAATCCAGGACAGATCAAGTGCATGACGTTATAGATACGCCCATAAAAACGAACACCATACCGAATACGTCCGGGGGGGCCGAAGTTGCGCACGCCCCCCCCCCTCCCCATTTTTGGCACAGCAATGAATTTTTTAACAAGAAAAATGTAATCACATAAAAATTCGAGTATTTTGCTCTCAAATGCCAGGAAAATGCATCTAAAAGCACTTAAATTGTCAAATTTTTCCAGATCCCCCGTTTGGACTTCGCGCTTTTGGTGCTCACCACTCCGTCGAGCTACGCGGGGACGCCCCCCCCCCCTTCTATCCATCCTGGATCAGGTGTGTACGTTTGACAAGGATGTCGAAATGCACCATAAGAAATTGAGCAACTGCTTTGTAAGCACGCATCTACTGGTTTGACATTGAAGATTAAAAAATGTATTTACCGAATCCGCGGTCATATTTGAAGAGAACTGGAAACTCTGGTACGTGTCCTTCCCTCGTGCCACTTTCCAGTCCAGACGAGGAATACCCCGAGGAACTATTCTTCATCCTCAACGCATCCTCCGTCATCCGAGCGCATTCAAGGATTGCATTCTGGCTGGCTGTACTCCTTTTTCTCGTACGGAAGCTACTATCGGTGGTTGTGGAACTGACGGCAGACGGCCGCCTGTAGTTACGATTGAAGCTCGGTAACTGGGAACGAAACTCGTTGCTGCTGTAGATACTTGTTACGTCACTAACGCTGTCAATCCCCGACGTCGAATAATCGACAGACGCCTTTTTATCCTTCGGCCGGACGCTCACCATGGGGAGAGATTCCCTTCTTTCTCGCGAGAAAGGCTGCAATTTCATCGGCGTTTCCATTGTTTAGCAGTTCAGTCGAAATCAGCTTAAGAGAACAAACTTTAAGTCCAGTACATACGTTGAAAAAACGAAGAATCGCTTGACTTTCTGAAAAGTCACTGGAGATGAGCCCGATCCGTGTTTTTTCGGTGTCTTCAAGTACATGTACTCCGCCAAATTCTCCAGTCAGAATGCGTCGCCGTCGGCGTTCGGATCCGTCGGCAGTACATACATGTACGTTGAAAAAACGAAGAATCACTTGACTTTCTGAAAAGTCACTGAAGATGAGCCCGATCCGTGTTTTTTCGGGTGTCTTCAAGTACCGTACTCCGCCAAATTCTCCGGTCAAAATACGTCGCCGTCGGCGTTCAGACTGGTCGCTAGTTCTTTTGGCTCAACGTCGGCAATTTAATAGAAATTCGCACGCGATTTTTCAGCTTGATACAATTTGCGAATCTAGGAAGTGGCACTGGCAGTAGCCGTATTCACTTGAAATGGACAGCTACACGAATCACCTGTGTTTAACATCAGTGGTCATCTAAGGTTGTTGGTAATGGAGTCAGCACAAAAGTTCAACGAAATACCGCAACTCTTGGCCGGAACAAGATTCATCGAGCATTATGGCGTTCCATTAGTATCAAAATTCACCTGAAACGCCACGTTTAATTCAATTTAAGGTGGCGTGTAATTATTTAAGACTACGTATAAATCGATTTAAGGTGGCGTTTAATTATTTAAGGTGGCGTATAATTCGATTTAAGGTGGCGTATAAATCGATTTAAGGTGGCGTTTAATTATTCAAGGTGGCGTATAATTCAATTTAAGGTGGTGTGTAATTATTTAAGGTGGCGTGTAATTTATACGCCACCTTAAATAATTACACGCCACCTTAAATAATTACACACCACCTTAAATCGATTTATACGCCACCTTAAATAATCATACGCCACCTTAAACCGATTTATACGCCACCTTAAATAATTACTCGTCACTTTAAATGGAATTATACGTCACGTTAAATAATTATACGCCACCATAAATCGATTTATACCCCACCTTAAATCGAATTATACGTCACCTTAAATAATTATACGCCACCTTAAATCGATTTACATGTATATGCCACCTTAAATCGAATTATACGTCACCTTAAATAATTATACGCCACCTTAAATCGATTTATACGTAGTCTTAAATAATTACACGCCACCTTAAATTGAATTAAACGATCATCCACCTGACTGAGAACTTTCAGAAACACGAGAACTGTTTGTTTGCAAACACAAGTTGGTCAAAGATACCCAACGTTTACCATCATTCTCCGATCTGACAGATGTTCAGACCAGCTGGGGTTATGAACCATTCGACCACGTCCCCAGTATCCTCAACCTTATACAAATCTCAAGGCCTTGATGCATTACAACCTTGTCCACCGTAGTATCTATCGCCATCAACATCAACTGAATGAAGCCATTCGTTTATTTCCATTTGCTACGCTAATAATATAAATAGCCTTTTAATTTGTATTCATTACGCGTTATTGCATGAACTTTTGAACTCGCCTCATTTTATTTACCAAAGGAATGTTGGCCAACTGGGGCGCGGGCAGCTGAGGACAGGGCCAGACACTATCCTATTAATATCTATTTGTCCCTATCCCAGACGGCAATCCCTGGCGCGTTCTATGAATAAAACAGGATTGGTATCAGATCTGACTGATCCGCAAATGAATCACAATGCCATAACAATTATGATTTGCCACGACGATAATGATAAGTTGATGTCAGTTGCGGAGGGGGTTCATAACGGGTGAGCTGCCAACAACAACAACAACAACGACGACGACAACGATGATGACGACGACGACGACTGTTTTTGACAAGAATAAACCAAATGGAACATCTTTTTTAGACATCGTTAAAGTCCTAGTTCCATCAAAAAATTGACTACTATAGATTGTTACATGTACATGTATATAGAATACATAAACAGACATATTTTGCTTTTTGTTTTTTCAAATTCGCATGAGTAGTTTGGGCGATATCGAGGAATATGTGTGTGAAAATGCCAGTGCTATTCCCGGTGCTACAAATGCTAATTTATGCATTAAGTCATTGCAGGGATGAATGAAATCAAATCCTGGGCCATCCAATGTGGCGATAAAGTTAATTTTCATTTACATACATGTATTTACTAATAGACAGTTTTCTGACTTCAGTCTTTTACCACATGAATATTTGCATAAGTCCATTATGGCTCTAAAAATGCATGCGCATTATGCAAACTCCTGCAATGACGTCATCAAATTAGGCCGACCAACCTCCTCTAACCAAACCCATGAAATATGTTATAACTTTTTAACCAATTGGAATTTTTCAATGAAACAAAAAGCATCTTGATCCGCATTATATCCCCTAACTTTCTAAAGCTGTAAAAAGTAGGCGGTACTAGGACTTTAATGGATAGCCCGAACTTCATCACAAAAACGACCGACACTGACATGTATACCTATTCTTTTTTGCACTTCGTCCGATGTCTCTTGGACTGATACTCTTTTGGCACTGCCACCACGAGATTGCCATGCCGTTTTGTCTATGTTCCTACTTCTGGTGTAACACCTGCCAATGTTCTCCGTTTTTTTAGTGTTTCCTTCTTTGTATGCCAAAGACTATTGACATGGGGTCGCTGATATATGAATAACAAAGACAATCCATGATGTGCTTCGTCCATTCTTGTCACCTCCAATAGCTTTAGCCTTTGAATTTGAGAGGTTTGAATGGCACCCATCATAATTATCTTTGTTATTCATATATCAGCAACCCCTTGTCAATAACCTTTGGCATAGACAATCTCATGGGATTATATAACCCACTTGCCAAGGTAAAAATGTTTTCATCAATAAGAAAAATAATTAGTGGTTAGAGACAAAAGGAAGGAAAAAGAGGAAAATGACTTAGAATTTTGAAAGTGTCCTAATATTTCTGTCAGCCAGCTGTGTAATTGCAGCAATTCCCTTCGTGGTGTTTGAAAGCGCCTGCTGAAGCCATTCGCCTGAAACTTATTTAGCCATGGGAGACCACTGGGACTGGGACTGGGACTGGTGCACTGGGACTCGTTAGCTGGTGTCGTAAAATTCCACTCAGTGACAGAGAGAATTTCAAAACCAATTATCTTGCCGTCGAAGTGTTCCGAAACTACCATAACAATCCACAGCATGATAAACAACTATCTAATGGAGCGTCCCAGCAGATAAAATCACCATAATATACAATTTATTTATTGACATATAAATCGTTGGGATGAGAGAGGAAGCCATCAAATCGGATGCTGGGAAACATCTGGTAAACAAAACTATAAATGCCTTGTTGGCTTTTGTAAGTATACTGTCAATTACTCCGTGAACTCTGGTTGAACCTTGTACTAAAAGGTGAAAACAACTCTATGTATCGGAATTCAGTTTTGCTTACATGTATCTAAAAAAACCCAGGTAAGTTTGTTTTACGGCGTCCATGGCCTGATACAACCTTACGTTTCCTCCATTAAAGCTGACGTGAACGAATAAAAAGTCACCATGCGACGAGCAAGAGAATTGCAAACGCCCTGCAAATACCTCAAACGAAGGCTCAGAACATGATAGACCCCACGAGGCCAGGAGGGCGCCACCTTATTTGCCTTCAGGCAACAGAGCTGTCAACATCTCCGCGGTTACCTCTTACACTATTCAAAGAAAAACAATTATAGTCTTTAGACGGGATTCGAACCGTCGGTCTTCTGATTTGTAATCTACCACTGGGTCAACGAGCCAGCTGACAGAGACATGATTTGTGTTTGTCATAGACGTAGGCCTTCGACTTACGTAATAATACTACGAATAAGAGAAAACATGAGAAATCTTCCAACAAGTTCGGTGGCCGAATGGGGAAGACGGTGGAACAGAGATACCAAAGCGCGGGTTCGATTCCCAGCTGGGTCAAACGTTTTTCTTTCAAAAAAAGTGTTCAGCTCACCAGAGGATGTTGACACCCTGACAGCTCGAAGCCAAATACGGTGGCGCCCTCCTGGCCTCGTGGGGTCTATGGTGTTATGAGCTTTCGTTTGAGGTGTTTGCAGGGCGTTTGCAAGAGAAATGCTAACGTCCTGCAAACAC
This sequence comes from Notospermus geniculatus, assembly GCA_002633025.1. NCBI lineage: Eukaryota > Metazoa > Nemertea > Pilidiophora > Heteronemertea > Lineidae > Notospermus > Notospermus geniculatus. The sequence continues at coordinate 258,977 of NMRB01000452.1, read as the reverse complement.
CTCAAACGAAAGCTCATATGGGGGCTTTTTGTTCGTTCACGTCAGCTTTAATGGGCAAATATTCACGATTCGTCCCACTTGCTAAAGTTCTGCGGACGTATACTCTAAGTTGAAGGTCAGTGTATAATAGACCTGTTAAGTGTTTCCCAAATAATGCAGGGAACACTGTGCGACAGGCGCACACACAGATGTTACACCGCCAGGAGCTCTAATCGCACTGCACTATCTCAATGAAAAAACTGGATTTTTACAAAGTTGTCAGTAATGAAACCGTCCCAGCTTGATATATTCGACATAGAAAATCTATCCAGTTCGTCCCCGTTCACCCGCCGTGACCTCATCATTTAATTAAGTAACCATCGGAAGACAGCTGATAAAAATGCATTGAGTTTTCATGGTCATAATCATTAAAAGATTCAGATTCATCCAATCACTCCGTGGAGATTTCATCAGCATGGTACGGCTCATACGTAATCAAAGTCAGATTTAGTTAGCCTCAACCTCCACGCGGGCGTGAGAGCTAGCTGCCTGGAGACTGGTAGAAGAAGCAAACTCCACGCGGGCGTGAGAGCTAATTCATCTGCCTGGAGACTGAGAGGGAAAACAACCTCCACGCGGGGAGAGCTAACTCATCAGCCTGGAGAGTGAGAAGGGAAGCAACCTCCACGTGGGGCGTAAGAGCTTTTTATCTGCCTCGAGATGAGAGGGGAAGCATACAACCTCCATACGGGCGCAAGAGGTACCGAACTCATCTGCCTGGAGACTGAGCGGGAAGCGAACCTCCACGCGGGCTGAGAGTCAACTCATCTGCCTGGAGACTGAGAAGGGAAGCGAAAGCATCTTCCGAGGTTTGAAGGAGCAAAGTGTGGGGCGTGGCATCTCCACGACAGCTTTGGGAGTGAAGGCGAGGCTCCACGTGAGAGTTTTATCGAGCACGCGGTTACATGTAGCTCTCATTTGACAATTCAACATTATTGGTTTCCGTTTGTTTACGCTGAGACCAATGATACAAACGATTCCCCACAGATTTCTACTACGGCTGGTTTTTGCTGAGAGCAACTCGCACGAAAAATTCCCATGAGGAGGCCCATACTCCACGACAGCGTTGAATGTTTTTTGACAATTGGACGAAATTTTTACACTGCCGTCGACGCTAGATCGCCATCTTGAAAATCTTGACGTCATTGTCGGTGGGGCCGCCATCTTGTTGGTCTTTCAAGTGACGCGAACTTCTTTTTCAAACTGTTATTATTTGCAGAAAACAATATTTATCTTGTCGAAAATGAAACAGAATAACTTTATTTACTCCACCGATGTTTGTATTCAATGTGTATCGACTCTACAACTTTGTACACCTATGTATCTACAACAGATCTAAGTATATTGTAAGCGTAGAAAACGACGTGATGGGGTGACCGCTTTACAAACAGAGGAATTTCTACTGTTCGCTCCGCGCGCGCACTACATGTACTTTTCAAGATGGAAACCAAGCGTCGACACTAGTGGTAATACATGTATCCCCAGATATCGCCACCTAGCGTCAAGTTTGGAGGAGGCCATGCCATAACTTGCACAAGCAGGAGAAAAGGTGATTAAGAAGACTGTACCTTTAACACAGGTGTGGACAGACTGATGTTCGTGTGTATACGTTATCCGTACTATGCCGCCGTCAAGTGCCGTGGTTGTGACATAAGGACAGGACTAAAACCACTGTATGAAGCACCACGACCAGCACATCCTTTGCCTTTTTCAATTGGACTGTTAAAGAATCTCAGCGTTCGAGCGTATATCAGTGTCATTAAATCAATTAATCAATTTTTACTAATTAGGCCTAGTGTCACATGCGGTGAAATAACCACCATACGACCATGACATGCGGTGTCAATACATGGGAACGAACAATGAAAAACATATTTAGATCCGGATCTCAATAACATGTGCTGTTGTCNAGAGAAACCTTCTTTTGCCGTGTTTTTGCCCCAAATCTGCATGAAAATCACGTTTTTTGTTGCTCCCCCACTAAATACGGCCCTGTGTCACGTCTAACCGGCTATCAGTAGTTATCATTACCAATAACTGTGGCTAATTTTATTATTAATAATTCATTTTGTTGATGTTGGCCATGTCATGTCTCTCCTACTGTGTCAATAAAGATTTTTTTGCATACGTTATTCAATGCCAGGTTATATGAATAACCCTGTAATTGGCAAAATACATAAATCGTATGTAAACTGCAATATAAGCTGTGTTTACACCTGAAGAAATTGCCGGGCCTGACCCGGCTCTGCCCCTCCATTTTTGCGTTTACACCTATGAAAACCGGATCCGGGTTAAAAATTGCCGGACTAATTTAGTCCGCTTTCGCTCGGCGGGTCTGATCCGGGTTATACTTTAGCCCGGCAATTTCATAGGTGTGGACAGAAAAATGCCGGCTAAAACGTTTACTGAGCCCACCGACAGGTGTCGGTCTGCTAAAATTGAATGGGTGGTGTGTCTATTAATAGCATGGCCAGCGTTCAATAATTGTTCTGTCACCTGTATGTTGCACTGGTTCTTGTGAATACATTGCAAATTATTACCAAAAGTGTTGTGTTGCTATACTTTCCCTGCATCATCTTTGGCCTGACTTTCAGGGTGCGTCACTATTTGTCACATTTGGGGGCCCGTCCGGGAGCGCCAATGTGTGTAGCAACCTTTAACAGTCATTCGTGGTTGAAGGCGTACCAATTGTGATGCAGGAAGGGCTTAAAGTACGAAGGTTTGAGGTGGTTACGGTAGTAAACACGATGGCAGAGATTAGCGAAATAATTGAAGCTGGTAGGATACTGGGTTTTGAAGGTGATAAGTTGAAACTGTATGTTCAAGAACAACAGAATTTAGAAAGAGACAAACGTGCTTTTGAGAGAGAGAAATTGGAAATTAGAGAAGATGAGTTAACAAGCGGAAGCAGGAAGAAAACTAGAGTTTGAGCAAGAACAACAGAATTTAGAAAGAGACAAACGTGCTTTTGAGAGAGAGAAATTGGAAATTAGAGAAGATGAGTTAAAACAAGCGGAAGCAGGAAGAAAACTAGAGTTCGAGAAGTTAGCTGAGGCTGAAGCCGCAAGAAAGCTACAGGAGACATTAGAATTAGGGAAATTGAAATTAGAACAAGATAAACTGGATCTAGAAAAAGAGAAATTGACTTCTTCTATTTCCGGGGATAAGACAAAGTTACCAGTGTTTAATGACGAGAAAGATAAATTTGATTCCTATATCAGTAGGTTTGAGAGTTATGCAGATATTAGAAAATGGAAGAAGGCTGAGTGGCCTTTACAGTTGAGTTTACTGTTGACGGGTAAGGCTCTTGACACCTTTTATGGTCTATCAGATGAAGACCAAAAGGATTATGACAAAGTTAGGGAAGCTTTGTTAAGGCGCTACCAAATGACCGAGGATGAGTACCGGAAACGATTTTATACAACCAAGGTTGAAGTAGGTGAAACTCCCTCCCAATTCATGACAAGAATATCGAGATTGTTTGACAAATGGGTTGAGTCAACTAAGATTGATAAAACTTACCAAGAGTTACAACATCTGATTGTCAGGGAGCAATTTCTTAGGAAATGCTACCCTGAGCTTTCTGCTTACCTTAGGGAGAAGAAAATACTCGATGTGGGTGAATTAGCCGTATCGGCTCAGCGATATTTGGATGCTCATGGGGGTCCGATATATGAAAAGAGTAGGGATAAGAAGAGAGATCTGAAGCCTTCTGTGCCGAACCCAAAGACGCCAAGTAAGGCTGAGGGTCAAAGTTTTTGTGGTTACTGTAAGAAAAGCAACCACAAGCAAGAAGACTGCTGGTTCAAGAGTGGCAAAAGGGCACAGAATGCCTCTGATCCAAAAGATAGTGCAAAACGTTGTTTCCATTGTAATAGCCCAAATCACATGATCAAAGATTGTCCGGAAAAAACTGCAGTGGGGTCGGTAGTGGTCGAGTTAGGCGAAAGTAGTGGGACCGAACCAAAGTGTAGTTGCCTGACAGCACATAAAGCCTGCGTTTGTGTCAGTGAAGTCCTCAGAAATGTAACTAATGAACAGGAAGCAACCAAAGTTTTAGAAAAGGATGGGAAAAGGTACTTTGTACATAACTGTGACTGTGAAGAGGGTGTGAAGGTGTGTAGATGTTCAAACTTTCCTCTCTCCAAGGGTAGTGTAAATGACGCTGAAGTTGTGTTGATGAGAGACTCCGGTTGTAGTGGGGTTGTGGTGAATGCCAAATTAGTCCAACCTGATCAATTCACTGGCAGGTTCAAAGATTGTTTGTTGGTAGATGGTACAGTTCGAAGGTTACCAGTGGCAGTTGTAAATATTGATTGTGAATATGTTCAGGGTAGGGTGGAAGCCTTAGTGGTGAAAACGCCTGTCTTTGATCTGATAATTGGCAATGTACCAAGAGTTGTGAATGAGAATGTGGGTTGTGAATCAGATCCGATTATGTCGGGAAAGAATGTTGAAATGCAGAATGATGGGAACGAAGAAATCTTGGAAAGTGAGAGGGATGAAGTACTAGAAGGTGAAATGAAGGAAATAGAATGCTTGAAGGGTGAATACCAAGTGGGGGCAGCTGTAGTGACGAGACAACGGGCAAAAGAAAGTAAACAATCATTGAAACCAATGCTGGTTACTGGTGGTGAAACTGTGGAGAAAAGTGTGGTAGTTGAGAATCAAAAGAATGATCCATCACTTGCCAAGTATTGGAAATTGGTTGGTGCTGAAAAGGCGCGTGAAACAAAAAGTGGAGTGGTGAGGTTTGTAGTTAAGCAAGGTGTTCTGTACAGAGTGTTTACGCCTAGTAATGGTAATAGACCGGTGAAGCAGTTGGTTGTGCCAGAGCAGCAAAGGTTGAAAGTTCTTACTGTGTCCCATGAGGGTCTGTTAAGTGGGCATTGTGGTATCCGGCGTACCACAGAAAGAGTGTTATCGAATTTCTACTGGCCGGGTGTCAATACCGATGTGATCCGACATGTACGGTCATGTGATATTTGTCAAAAAACTGCACCGAAGGGCAGGCAAGGGAAGGCTCCTTTGGTTAGTATGCCTGTGATTCGAGAACCCTTCAAACGGGTGGCAGTAGATCTGATTGGTCCCTTAGTGCCATGCTCGGAAAGAGGCCACAGGTTCATCCTGACTGTGACGGATTACGCAACGCGTTATCCTGAAGCGGTGCCTCTAAAAAACATTGATACAATCACGGTTGCAGAAGCATTGTTTGAGATTTACACCAGGTTGGGGTTTCCAGAAGATGTACAGTCACATAGGGGTACTCAATTCTTATCTGAGGTTATGCAAGAAGTCGAACGATTGTTGTCGATCAAGCATTTGGCGACTACTCCTTACCATCCACAATGCAATGGTTTAGTTGAACATTTTAATGGTACATTGAAAACAATCTTGAAGAAGCTTTGCAATGAGTGCCCAAAACAATGGGACAGGTATTTGCCCGCTGTGATGTTTGCTTATCGCTCAACTGAGCATGAAAGCACCGGGTATAGCCCGTTTGAACTGATGTTTGGCAGAAAGGTACGTGGTCCTATGGAATTGTTAAAGCAGTACTGGACCCAAGATGACTCTGAGTGTGATGGAAAGCCTGTGTACAAGTATGTGGTTGAGTTGAAACAACGGTTGCAAGAAACTTGTGAACTGGCACAGAAAGCATTGTGTAAGGCCCAAAAGAGGCAAAAGTGGTATTATGACAGAAAAGCAAGACCAAAATCATTCAAAGTTGGTTCTAAGGCTTTGTTGTTGTTGCCTATGAAGAAGAACAAGCTGTTGTTACAATGGCGAGGTCCTTACACTGTGGTTGAGAAAATGAGCCCTGTGAATTATCGGATCCAAGTTGGTAAGAAAGTGAAGAACTTTCATGTCAATATGTTAAAACCCTATGTGGAACGTACATGTACTCTGGGTAAAACCGAAACAAATGTGGGTAAAGCAAGCAAACGACCAGACATTGGGGTTGTAGGCACAATGGTTGATGACGTCACTCCCAGTGCAGGAAGTTCAGGTGTGTCTTTGAATGATTTTGGTCATGATGATCTGTTGGCATCAATAGTTGTGAATGATTTTGATTGCAATGAGGAACCTGGAAATGAAATGATTCAAGTTTGTCCGATTGGTGCTGATGAGACAATAGCAGATGTCAAGGTCAATCCTGATTTGACACCTGAGCAGAAACATGATGTTCAGAATCTTTTGGAAGAGTTTTCTGATATTTTTACTACCAAGCCTGGTTGCACCAATTTGGTTAAGCATGAGATTGAGCTGACCACTGATGAGCCAGTTAGGGCTAAGTCATATCCTATACCTTATTCTATGCGTGAAGTGATAGACAAGGAGATTGATGAAATGCTTAAGATGGGTATCATTAGGCCGTCAAAATCACCGTACGCAGCGCCACCTGTTATTGTCAAGAAGCCAGACGGATCAAATCGCTTTTGCGTGAATTTCATAAAATTGAATTCCTACACCGTCTTCGACAGTGAACCAATGCCCGACCCAGAGGCCATCTATATGAAAATGAAGGGCAAGAAATATAGGTCAAAGATAGATTGTGCGAAGGGCTATTGGCAGATTCTGATGCATGAGAATTCAATTGAAAAGACCTGTTTTTGCGTTCCAGGCAAAGGGGCCTATGAATTCCTGAGGATGCCTTTTGGTCTCAAGAATTCAGCGGCGAGCTTCAATCGCTTGATGCGTATAGTGTGTGAGGATCTTGATGACACTTTCAGTTTTGTGGATGACGTTGAAACGTCTACTTTCACGTGGGATGGTCATGTCTCAGAATTGAGAAGACTATTTTCCAGGCTGAGGAAGTCAGGTCTCACAGCCAAGCCTTCTAAATGTCTAATAGGTTTCACTGAGATAGATTATGTAGGCCACGAAGTTGAACTTGAGACTTTGAAACCCCGTGAGGCTAAGCGTACAGAGATTTTGGCGGTTGAAAGACCTCAGACCAAGAAACAGGTACAATCCTTCCTAGCGATGATTGGGTACTATGCTAGGTTCATATCCAAATTTGCAGATATCGCTGAACCCCTTACTGAGCTTGTGAAGAAGAGGAAACCAAATGTAGTTGATTGGGGTGTCGCCCAACAGAGGGCGTTTGATACACTGAAGGAACGGTTGTCTTCCGCTCCAGTGCTTGCCATTGCCGATTGTACAAAGGCAATGTATGTATAAACCGATGCTTCTGACATTGGGTTAGGAGCTGTTTTGTTACAAGAACATGATGGTGTTCTGCATCCGGTCAAGTTCTTGAGTAGGAAACTGAAAGATGCTGAGAAAAACTACTCAACCATTGAGAAAGAGGGATTAGCCATCGTCTGGGCTATCCAAAAGTTGGCTGTTTTTCTGTATGGTGTTGAGTTCATACTACTGACAGACCACAGGCCCTTGACTTTTATTCAGCAAGCCAAGATGAAAAATGCTAGGGTCATGCGATGGTCACTTTTCTTACAAGATTGGAGTTTCAAAATCAGGTCTATCAAGGGTGTTGATAATTTAACGGCTGACTATCTCAGCAGGGCTTGAGATGGCATGGCGTAAGTCTATTTTGTATTGTGGGATTACCATGCTTGGTAATTTCCTGGAGGGGAGCATTGTAGCATGAAACAAAATAGGGTACTTCATATAAAAGGGTTAATACAGTTTGTTGATGTTTTGGCTTGAGTGAGCATGGCCTGCCACCTGCCTTTTGTGTTGGTAAGCCCCTGCTTTCCTGCCTATTACATAAACCCGCTTAATCTGTGTTAGGGTTTTATTGGTAGCTTGTGAGCTTTTTATTCAGACCAGATCATTCAGCAGACCAGACCACACTGTTGTACGGTATAGGCAGTGTGGGAGAATTTTATCAGAAATTCATGTATGTTGTCTCTTCAATGTGCAGGGACAAACGCCTCCAGAACTTGCCAGTACTTNTGCGTTTAGGACTAAGCCACGTGACCTCACGATCCGCAATAGACCTCGAATGACATATGCCGCCTAGCGGCGGGTCCCGGGATCACTGCGTCGAGCATACATGTAGTTCGTGATTCTCAGCGAGATTCTCAACGGTCACTTGCTGGGTAGAAAAACATTGGTGATATCCTAACACAAGCGATAACTCAGTCGCCACTGATTGGATATTAACACTAGCGTTAGGATTGAACACTCACGTTTAAACACTTTCATTCGGCCCATTTTTCTAAGCGCTACCTTAAAGTTCCCATCTTAAATACCTATTGATTTCCGTAGGTCGTCATGGAGAACCCTGTGAAATGTAAAATGTGCTAAAAATGGAAACTGCGGGTACAGGACTTTGTCATATACTAGTGCTTTGTAGCCTATGTATATGTACAAAAATGTACAGGAAAATGTTACAAGAATTTGAAAAGCACGCTTTTCACAAAATTTTCCCAGCAGATTTTTTTTCGTTTCTTCATGTGTTGATTCTCCATGGTAGCCTACAGGTTTTATCACTGTATCATTTTTTGTACTTTCTAAATGTTAAAGCGCGACTATATGCGTTAGGTGACTCTTTCTCCCTCCACACCTCGATATGACTGGTCCGCTGTCCAGCCGTATATAGCCAGTGATAACACCGAGGCTGGACTGATATATCATGGCAGCCATAGTGTCACCACCTGACAAGTTCAAAGTGGTGTTATAGCGTGAATAACCCTTCATCAGGTAGGTACATGTACAGTCTTGTTCGTATTAATATCAACACCTATTATCTCAAATATCTCATAAACCACCAAACCAATTTAAATGCGGTTTTCTGCATAAGGTCAGAAATCTTGCTGACTACAACTGGGCATCAATGTTTTTGCACAAGATTCACTTCTTCATTGCGTAATCTGTCATTGAAAAAAGGTCAAAAAAAAACTTTTTTGTTTCTGGATTTTTCACCAAAATTCCTTGGCCAGAATGAAGTTATGCCAAAATAAAGGTGATTAAGCAAGTTACTGTCAAAATACGTCGTTTTTGAGAAATTGACGTTTTTGTAAAGCTATATCAACACCACTTGTGTTCCACTACCAACAACTTATGAGACGGCCCCTACATAATAATGCAAACCATACACCATGCATGGGTCACTGTATACAGACTGGGCCGTCACGCGGTACCGTGATTCGCGCTTTACCGTGACTTTCGTGGTGAAAAGAGGAAGTGGATCGAATGTGGCGCAACCGCACAACTGCTCGCCGAGCATGGTGGGAATGGTGGTCGCGCTGCAGCGTGATATCACGGGGCAGTTGAAGTCAACGTTTTACAATGGTTTACTTGTGAAGATTACAACAACAATCGCGGCTAACCGAGGCCACCCGAAGATAAGAGACTTTAGCACGTCTAATTTCAAAAAAGCGTCAATCGTTTAAAAAAAGCGTCATTTTGAAATGACCTGTCCAAATGCAATCTCTATCATCTTATCTACATACCTGAACTGAATTTCAGGCTTTGCAGGCGTTTATGGCGCCGAAAATGGCATATAATGCAGGTAGG
>NMRB01000452.1:235116-249234 GCA_002633025.1 Notospermus geniculatus | reverse complement strand
CAGACTGGGCCGTCACGCAGTACCGTGGTCGATAAGTGCACGTGACTTTGTCGCGCCAAACCGCGAAATGACTGAATATTCGTTTTGGCAGAAAACACCTATAAATCCTGCGTCGAGGGACGGAAACTTCTCACCGTTAACTTATACAATTTTTGTCAATAAACAAGCAAGAATTCACTGTGTCGTACTCACGTTTAAAGATTTTACAGGCAATTTTAGACCGAAATTTACGTAATGGCAGGCCTGTCGTGCCTATACCTGCATTATATGCCATTTTCGGCGCCACAAACGCCTGCAGAGCTTGAATTCAGTTCAGGTATGTAGATAAGATTATAGAGATTGCATTTGGACAGGTCATTTCAAAATGACGCCTTTTTTTAACAATTGACGCTTTTTGGAAATCAGACTTCCGAAAGTCTCTTATCTTTGGGTGGTCTCGGTTAGCCGCGATTGTTGTTGTAATCTCCACAAGTAAACCATTGTAAACGTTGACTTCAACTGCCCCGTGATATCACGCTGCAGCGCGACCACGATTCCCACCATGCTCAGCGACCAGTTGTGCGGTTGCGCCACATTCGATCCACTTCCTCTTTTCACCACGGATTTCACGGTAAAGCGTGAATCACGGTACCGCGTGACGGCCCAGTCTGATAAATGTTGCGACCAGTACTGGTTATTCGTGACATTGTATTGCAAAAAGTAACAGGCATTGAGAAAGAACTTAGTAGCCTTTGTCATCTTTGTTTGAAGTTAATCAGTGCATGAATTGGTCACTTAAGCCTCCACACACTTGAAAAATTATTATGTAACACTTTTTCCACATAGGACTCAGCGCTGTTCTATAGATCTATGGATTTTGTACTGACCGCCTACACAAGGGACATGAAGTATGGTTTGCATTATTATGTAGGGACCGTCTCATAAGTTGTTGGCAGTGGAAGACAAGTGGTGTTGATATAAGCATGGAATCCCCGAGATACCATGGCTACGATTTCACATGTGAAATATGCTTTGGGTCTGTATAGAGGGTATGCACTTCCTGTTTAGCCCTTAGTTTATGCCGCCATATTGGATGGAAGGTTTATTAGAAATTACTGAAGTTAATGAGACCAAAAGCAAAATATTTTGTTGAACTACTTCTAAAATCATTCAAACTTTCTGGTATATGTACTGGAGAATAAAACCACATCTTATCCCAAAATTTTGTTTATCAGACATGAAAATTAGCAATTCACACCTTTTCTAATACATTAAAATCAAATTCAAGGATTTTACCTTGAGGTACGATATTTATCAATGTCATGTAATGTTTCCCTCCAGATCCGTGGCTAATTATGCATGAATGAGCTACGTAGGTGCATAACCTGATAGTCCCAAAACGACATCAAAATAAAGGGTCAAAAACGGTTCAGCGACCATCGATCGCCGAAGTGTCAAATCATCCTGATATTCCCATTGGCTACTGTGCAAATTTACCAGAAATAAAGTAAATACAGTTGAAATAGATGGCTTACCTCCGACGTACGGATAATTTCTGGAGATCTGTTCCATTTCTAAAACTTTTTGGCGATTATCCCGAACTTTCCTGCCGAATTTCGGCATGCTTGCTCGATACAGTCGTTCCAAAGGCACGAATGACCTCCAGGACACCAATGTTCGTCTATGTCCAGTCTTCCACTTTTCACGTCAGGTCGACTTACATTGTGTTGTGTATAGCCTACCCCAGAAGATTTCGACGGCTGTGCCAAAAGGGAGATCATTGAGATCACGGGTCAGTGCACATATTGTCGAACGTGAGGACAAAGGCAAGTGGACACAGCATCAATGCAACCCAAGTTGTGCTAGAAGGGGTAAAAGGTCCCTGATAGCAAAACACACCGCCCGAGCGCCTGAACCCTAGTGCATTGATCAATGACTGGTGATATTTTGATTTTTTGATAGGAATTCGCCGGAACAAAGGGTACAAATTAGCCAATTAGTTCGGCGGCGGTAATCAAGCTTTCACTGTCGAAACCGCCTGTGACAGCAAAACACACCGTCCGACCGTCCTCTCGCTAAATCCTTCGTGCGTTGACCAATGACTGGTGATTTTTTCATAGGAATTCGCCAGAACAAAGGGTACAAATTAACCAATTATTTCGGTGGTGCTATTCAAGCTTTCGCTGTCGAAACCGCCTGTCATACACGATATCCAGGTCTCCCGAGCTTCGGGTTGGATTAGGTCCATGAAGCAGAAAATTCCTCCTTCGGGTGGGACCGTCACTGTCGACGAGGCCTACATCACATTCCTTACGTGTTGATCAAGAGGTCCACCAACAACGACCGTAGTTGCTTTCCCGATCAAAAAAGGCGGCCGCGTTTTTCAAGGAAGATCACGGACACAGTCGGTTTTCGTGTTCGGGTCGGACGTCCTCAACTTCTACCGAATCTGTGGGGCAAAAGTTGCACCTATCTGAGTTCCTCTTCTGGTAGGCTTGGTGACCCTCGTGTACAAAGTCCTGCATGAAAATCCATGAAATAACGTGAAAATTTCTATTCTAGGCTTGGGTAACCATCCTGAACAAAGTCCCGCGTGAAACTCCATGAAATCACGTGAAACTTTCTAACTCCGTCCTGCTTTTTGCTTCATGTAAAATCAATCACATCCTGTAAAAGCCTACCTGATGATGGATGCACAAACTTAACATTGTTTGAAGCAAAAGGTGAAGTTACTTCCTGTGATGAATCGACTCAGAATGATGCAAAAACGCACAACTGAGGCAAATTTCGTAATAGGCTATAAAACACCATATTACGTACAGCTGCGTGCACTTTTTCTCTTTTTCTATCGCAGTATACCCCAATTACCGACTCGACTACATTTATTCCATATTTATCTTGGAAAATGCGTATATAAGAGAGTTCATGCATTTAGAAACATTGTCGACATAGTGATCACACTCGATGTCATCTTATATGGGATAAATACGTGTACTCCACAAAACAGAATGTCCATAAATTTTGTCGCGATAAAAATCGTACATAGATAATGGTTGTTGCACAATAGATTATGAACGAGTCATCTTAAAGAAGCGCAGATTGGCAAAAAAATGTTTGCAACAAAAGGAAGGATGGCCGATAGCGCAAGCTCGAGCCAGTTGAATGAAAAATACTTTCTACTTATCTGCTGAAGTCCATTGTAAATACTTGCACCGCTCGGCAATTTAATTACGCGACGAATTGAGTGGCGGTGGTAAAACTTCTGTCCTTATGGTCTAGTTGCGATAACGCGACCAAATCGCCTCAAAGTGCTGATACTCTGTTTTCACGTTCTATGCGATAAACCACCAATTTCTTTGGCCAAAAACATTTTTACATGTACATTAACACATCGGATACTTCAGATGATTGCTGGGTAACTATTAATTCGCTTCCTTTCGCTCGTTCTATCTCGAAACCACATGCGCTGTCACGAATTTCCGGCCCGTTCTCTGGAAATCGGATTGCCCTTGAGCATGACAGCATCTTCTGATATTAAGCGAATGTAATTTCTAATATTGTTGACACATAACTTCATGGGTGGCGATGTCTGGGAACGCTTCAGCGACAACTTGTTTCATGGGCACCTTTTTTCTATGTACAATGTATATCTGTGCACTTTCGTACCAAACCCCAAACCCTCATTCCCACTCTACCGTAACGGGCGCCATCTTGCGCAGCGATACAGCGGTAAATTCTACCGCACTGCGCCGGAAGTGAGAAGCTTGACCGATTCACATCCAAGTTGCATCCGCATGTTGAATAGTCCCTTGAAACGACGACAATTTTGTTTGTAATTCAACATACATCGTGTACATCGCTGATGAATATATTTATTCCATCATTAAACAGGCGTTAAAGCGAATCGAAAGCGAAAAAATTTGATTGAGAAATAGAATTTGAAAGGGGACGAATTTTCAGGAAAAAATGTAAACAAACTTCTCCAGAATGTCAACAAAGAAATTTCCGTGCATTTTGATTGGCTGAATTTTGTGTTTACAAACACCAGCCAAATGTAAACAAAATCCGCTATCGATTCGCTTTAAACAGCCGTTTGTAGCAGGTTTTTTCGGTGTTATTGGTGATCTACTTTATAACGACATCTTCAGTCTTCCGGCCATCTTGTTTGTCACATGACCAGATGAGATCACATGACCACTGAAAATATGTAGTCCCTGCAACATGGCGGCCATTATACGTCAGAGTCAATGACGACGCAAGTCATGACTCTGTTGTTCAGAATGCCCTCATTCCACCACCATGGATAAAGTTAAAGCGAATCGAAAGCGAAAAAATTTGATTTAGAAATAGAATTTGAAAGGGGACGAATTTTCAGGAAAAAATGTAAACAAACTTCTCCAGAATGTCAACAAAGAAATTTCCGTGCATTTTGATTGGCTGAATTTTGTGTTTACAAACACCAGCCAAATGTAAACAAAATCCGCTATCGATTCGCTTTTGCAGCGCACCAGGTGATATCGCAAGCGATCTGATCGCAAGTGAGCAAAATCGGCTGTTGACAACGGGCGAAAAATCCTGGACAAAATTGTACAATGTTAAAAGTTTGATGACTTTAGTGGTGAGAATGCCTGAAGGCCAGCACACCAAAAACTTGAGATAAGTCTGTTGCCCCACAATCAGTATAGGCCTAATTTTATCTATTTCCAACGCCTTGTGGGGGAAGCGCACTGGTAATTAGACTGAATAACTACAATTATTGAAAGGCAGGCAATGATTTTCGAATGATTTATTCATTTACACATTGATACATGATAATGTTTACTTTATTTGCGGGAGAGGAGCGATGACGCTTGCAGCGCCATCTACGGCCCTGTTGATGAACTGAACAAATTTACCAAAGCGTGGCTCGGTCAGTTGGCTCTCAAAACGAAGTCTCAAACTCATGACGTGCATCGTTCAATCTTTTCAGGACCGAGTTGGAATCGGAACTGTCAGGCAAAAGGATTCACCACGGTCCAATTCATGCCTATTCATGGTAGATTGAACACCAGCATCAGCTGGACTTGAATGTGAACTACTTCTTGTAGCTCGACGTGAAAGTGCCAGCCTGAAGAATACCCCGATTGCGAAATTTCTGGAGGACGACTTCGTTTATTGTATCATTTTGTGTGTCGCCTTTTGTGCTCTAGTTTTGTTATATCAGCTGAACTTTATGATTTGCCCACTAGAACTTTGCTGCCATCTTTCGGCGTTAAGCGCAACTGACTTCTTCTGTTGGTCACCAGCGAGCCATTCTACAACAAGCACGAAGAAGTCTCAACAAACTGGTCGATGCAGAATTGATGTATAGCTGTTTTATAAACTTGTAAATCTATACGGTCTATCTGGTTGAAATTTATGCACAGTTCAGTGTTAAAATTGTGTCTGCGTCAAAAACGCGTCCTTGTAATGTACGGAAGAGACTGTACGTTGATGAAAGCACTACAACAATCGATGAAGGTGAAGAAAGGCACTTCCGCTTGCTGCTTGGTAAAATTCCGCACGCACGATTCTGTATCCGGAGCAACAGGAACCTTTTTATTGGCCTGACGATAGTCCTTGATCAAGTGAATCCATCCAGCCATCGCAATCCTGTTGACTGAGGGAAAAAGTCGATGCGTTCATCTCATTCGCTGTTTGCTTTTCACAGAGCAATGGTTAGGATTCCGAAAGGTGACAATGTGATTTTGAACCAGGAGTGCCTGCCGATTATCTGGGGCCATATTCATGAAGCCTTCGCAAATTTGCGTGCACGCAAATCTATTGTTTGGCTGCACTGCCCTATTGTTCACTGACTGCCTTACAATGGATTTTTTTCAAAAAGTTGAAGTTTGGTTTTATAGTCTGATATCAACAACGGTAGAGGTGTCATGCGACTTTACAATTTAACACCAGTCTGTGCTGAAACCTTTCAGTAGAAGTCAGATGAGCTGCTCATTCAGCACTACAATCCGAGCATTTCCGATTATACACCTGGGTGGAGAGAGGCCGGTGGGGTAAAGAGATTTGCCCAAAGTCTCACGCCCAGTGGGATTCGAACCCGGGACCCTCTGACCACTAGTCGGTGACCGAACCACTACACCACCATCCTTTGCGCTGGATAATGAGACGCTCGCCTGTTTGCCGTGTTTTGAGAAATCCAAGATGGCGTCCAAGATGGCCGCCAAATATTAGACTCTGACCCGTCATTTCCGGTCAAATGACCTACCGGGCAAATGCAGGAGCGTGCGAGAGCGTGGAAGAGTCTTGTTGCGCGAGACTGGCCAAATATGGGAATCTACCATTTCTTCATAACCAGGGCAGACACAACAGTGATCATGGCGCCGATTGATTGATTCTATATTTTGAACAAGCTGTAATGCACTCTAAAAAAATATTGTGACACATTGCGATGATATCAACAACAAGTCTTTTTTCCTCTTGCGCATTACTTATTATGGTATTATTTAAGCCTTAATAATACACAACAATTACGGTGGCAGGTTGCAGCCAGCATCTGTTGCTGGTCAATAATATTTCAACCAAGCCATTCTACGCGATATGATTGAGGCAATTTTACATAAAAACAACCCTTAACAGGTGGAATATAAATCTAGGCCGGGGTATATGTATATGTAGGGTATTATGCAGGACTGAAACCAAACACCAGGCAGAAATAATGGATCGAATGATAATATTGCAGAGGTGTGAAAGAGAGCAAGAATCCAGCGAAAGCTGCCCTGGGGAAAACAATCCCAAGTTATTTCTGGCGATTGTTTTTTTAGTATGCACTTAATCCGCCATGGAACAATAGAAGCGGACACTTTTACAGGGTAAAAGCGGCCCATCCACGTGCAATATTATTGCACAATATGAGGATCAAAATGGGCAATATTGCCAATCTTTCTCCCATCCATTATGCCAGAAGCACATGACACCCATTTTGGGCCCCATATTGTGCAATAATATTGTACCGTGGAAAACCCGCTTTAAAGCGGTTAAGGCCTACACTGGGTGGCACCACCGACTATTTTTACCCTGCCCCCAACACGCACACGCACACGCACATGCACACGCACACACATTTTGGTTCCCGAAGTCACCGTCGACCGAAGTCAACGGCGACTTCGGGAACCAAAATGACGCACACACACATTCTGATTCTACACCATCTCGTCTGTCCTCATTAGGTCAGTCACCAATGAATACATCGGGGAAGCCAGACAGTAATCGAAACATACCACAGACTGCACACATCTTGGAAACATGCTTTCTACCGTCGCTTCATCTCGTTCTTATCAAGAACAAGCAGACTTCGTTAGCGGCACGGAATGAAACGAGTCCCTGGCGGTGCTTAATCTTTCATTCGGGCTGACGGTTTCTCTCCGCAGAACTTTACGACTACACAATACATCAAAGCTAGGATATTATACAAGGGAGCCATTCGTTAGGACAGTGCCATATGGCAACTCATTTGGGGTAACTAGAACTTATAGAAACTAAGGAAACAATAGGAGTTGGTGAAAACTAGTCAGTTTTACGACCCTTTATAGCATAAAATTGATATTTAAGTAAATAATGCATGTCTCTTTCGTACTTTAACTCTCTTGGGATGAAGAGAACTCTTTAAAGGGACTAGGAAAATTTTTTTCAAGCTTCGGTTATTACAAAATGCTAGTCTTTCATGATAAATTCCCACCGTCAATTCACTTTTTCAATTAAAGGTTAATTACTGGCACGCAGACAAATCAGTCATCACCACACCATGGAGTATTCACCACGTCACTGGGAACCTCTCGTTGTATGTTTTGTATGGAGCGAGCTTGTACTTTATTATGTTGATTAGGTTCCCAGTGACGTGGTGAATGCTCCATGGTGTGGTGATAACTGATTTGTCTGCGTGCCAGTAATTAACAGTTAATTGAAAAAGTGAATTGACGGTGGGAATTTATCATGAAAGACTAGCATTTTGTAATAACCGAAGCTTGAAAATTTTTTCCTAGTCCCTTTAAATGATTTCACTAACCAAGGCATCATCAAATTTTTGATACGCGCTCGATATGTTCGTAGTTCTGACGAAGCCAGTCAGCCGGAGAACCAATAAAGAAGGCAAAGACACCTCGGTCGTGGCAGAGTTGTTACTTCCGGTGTATGTTTTTCAGTGTGGCCATTTTTCCTGTTTGATTCCCATTGTTCGGAACACACTGGGAAACAGACTCACTATTTCTCTGTGTGTCGCTCATTGTCAAGTCGCCGCTTATTCCGTCAGTCTATTGTAATGTCACCGTGGCACACGGGCCACACTGAAAAACGTTACACATGGCCGATTGGCCAGCTCAGTTGCCAGGGTCCATATTCATAAAC
Source organism: Notospermus geniculatus (assembly GCA_002633025.1). NCBI lineage: Eukaryota > Metazoa > Nemertea > Pilidiophora > Heteronemertea > Lineidae > Notospermus > Notospermus geniculatus. The sequence continues at coordinate 240,873 of NMRB01000452.1, read as the reverse complement.
ATACTTGTCTTTTGTGTTGAACAAATACGTAAAGTCGTCTCCGAATTTCGCAAATTTTCCTTCCTCAGGCACTTTCTAGTAGCTTCTGCGATCTCTACCAGAAAGAGCTGAGCCTGAGGAAGACCCCGGTTGGGGTCGAAAATTTGCGAAATTCGGAGACGACTTTATGTATTTTATCATTTTGTGTGTCGTTCTTTGTGCTTTATGTTGGATATTGTGTTGAACAAAGAACAAAAGTGTCACAGACCTAAGTAGTTTTATGAATAATGGGCCCAGAGGCCATTCAATGGTTAAACTTCTGACGTCATATGGCGAGAACTGTTAGACCGCCATCTTTGTTGGAAAGGTCTATACCGTTCGCGCTTCGGTGACGAGCTATAGGGCCTACGGTTCGAATCTCAAGCGAGAATACCCGTTTCTTGCCCCTCGAGCTAATTTTTGCTTGGTAGAGTCAGTTCGAGAAAGCGTCAAGTAGAGTGACTTGAAACCTGTAGCTTGATTTCCGCCGAGAATTTCTTCGCAAGATAACATTTATTTCCCCCACTTTCATGATGACACCCCAGGGAATCGCCGAGCGGGCGAGCTTTTGTTGTTGATAGGACGTCAGAGAGCCTGATTTTGTTCACATTTCAGCAATATCATCGTGTGTCATCTTGGCAACTGAAGGCCCGTTTCCACTCCAGAGGATTCCCTCATGGTTTGCGGCGAGCGGTGCGGTTCTCACAAGGTTTTGGATATGCTTGTGAAAACCGCTCCACTGACCGCAAAACCGCGGCGGAATACGTAGGTATATGTAAAAGTAGGCCTACTTTTTCTCAGCAAGTATGACCCGTGGCATCTTCAGAAGATGACCATTCAGGGCTGCTTCGCCCTGTCCCCCCACCCCGCTCGTCATGAAGGCTGCTTTTCCACGAGACGTTTGCGGACGCGGTTTCTGTGGCGGGAGCGGGTGCGGGTGAAACAGCTAATGGGAAATACGTTGGATCGATTTTTTCCACCCGCGCCCGCCTCCTATTCCGCGCCCACAAACGTCTCGTGGAAAAGCAGCCGTGGGCTCCCCGCGTTCCACAAACACGCCAAGATTCCAACTTATAACTTCCACTAAAGAGGAGAATAATTTATTGCTGTTTTTCTAAGCAGTCTTTCGCAAGTCATCGATCTTGTACATTGTTCCTTTTTCCATCAATGAAAGCGACATAGGAGAAATTAGCTGCGTGATAAATTTCCAATTTCATGCAAATGTAAAACGTCTGCTTTATGACTTTGATATTGATAGTCTCGGTCACCAAGACGCAGTTGCGAATCTGGGGAATCACACAGTTAGTGGAGCAACACTGCGGAACAAAACGGCTGGCTGCGCGAGACTATACCTCTGAGGACGAACAACAGCCGACTGAAACACGTTACACCTGCGTTCACAGCTCGTTGCTGCAGGGTCATTCAGAACTCCGTTGAAACTTTCCCCTGCGGAGGCTGAAATTAATAGGGAGTTTTCGCAAAGCCCGAAACGCCAACGCAAACGCCAAACCCATTGTTCGATGGCAAGAAGAGAGCACCGAACAAAAGGATAGACGTTCGCGTTGGCGTTTCCGCATCGGGGCCTTTGCTAAAACTCTCTAATGACCCAGCAGCGAGGTCGGTTTCAGTTCACGGATAATCTGCCCTCACAAACGAAGTCTGCTTCTAATATTGCGTGAACTTGGTACGGTACCGTTTGCTTGGTTACCTTTAATTTAGGACCTACTAGTGAACATGGCAACGAGAAGTGACAACAGTATGGGAAACGTAATTGCTCGATGTACTGTCCAAGAGACCGACGGTCATATACAACATTACGGATGTGCGCATAAAACTGAACTAGGCTACCTGTACCGACAATTGGACACAATCACAACAACTGAAGTCGCACACAACCTAGAGGTGGATCAATGGAAATTCCATGCGGAACATTCAATTTTGACCAAACAAAAACAATTTACATGTCACCCTATGAGAACAGTGTATAGGCCAATATTTATTATCAACCCCAGTCATATGATTCACTACGGCATAACACGTCACCGCAATTATGTCACTCTGTCCACAAACCTCGTTCCATTTTATGTCGGACAACACAATCCTTTTATCGAGGCAATGGAAATTCTGGTGCAAAAAGGCTTCTTATTACACCATGTACAGGAAAATTTCCTATGGTCAGTGAGCATTACTCTGATTGCTGATATATATATTTAATATCCGTAGTTAGGAGTTGGTATGAAAACCCCGAGTGAACACCAACACTTTTGAGTTGTTACTGACAAGTGAAGTAGCGAAGCGCCAAGAAGATTGCGTGCGGAGTCTGGCACTGTCGCGTCTGCGTTTGGTACCTTTCCAAATACACTACGGCCTGTTTCATAAAGTAACTTTAAGCTAATGGTGCCTTTAACCAAATGGAAAATGCATTGAGTTAATGGTACCATTAGCTTAAAGTCACTTTATGAAACAGGTCCCTGGCCCGGCCCCTGGATAGACACAACTCTGTACAAACCTGTAATACAACCATACTGGGCAGTAAATTACGATGTATTTAGAAGTTACGGAGATGCGTGTAAGTAGGGAGGTTTAGAAATCAAACGATAAACGTAAACTTTACAACAACGTTATTTTTCGTACTACATGTACATATATATTGCATTTTCGGTACAAAAATAACATTAACGTTTACGTTTATCGTTTGATTTCTAAACCTCCCTAGTATAACGTGATATACGTATCTATGACGTAAGTCATGTAATAAGTAACGAATACTTTTGAAAGCAATAAGGGTGGCGGGTGGTCGATTGACGATGCCTACCCTCTGTCATGTCTGTGCAGCAAGGGTTAGGGTGACGAATAGGGCCTGCAGGGTAGGGTAGGCAAGGGGAATCATTCTGCCATGGGACTTACCAACGATAGGGCTTAACGGCCGGCAACTTGAAAGTAAAACGGCAGCGAAAATGGGTCGAATATATCCGTTCACATTTGCTATCGCAAGATAGTTCTGTTAGCCTCCTTTTTTCACCTCAAAGTAATTTAACCCTCAGAACACCATCACAGTCGGTGTCGATCCATCATATCTCTTTACATTTTAACTATTAGTATGTATACCCCACCAGCAACAGATGTTCTTTGCAGAGATTCACAGTGTGATGTCTCTTCTGAAAAAAAACCCTTTCGACAGTTCTAGGCCAATAACGATGTAGGTCTATTGCGTGTACGTATCGAGTTACAGATATACATATCGCTAAACACGAACACACATATATTCACTGACAGCTGCTGTGGTTATTCTATTCCCAGGCAGTGCATCTAAATCATTTAAAAGTTACGTTGTAAAAGACCTAGGCCGTTAGTAACCTTGGCCCACCTAGCAATGCGCCCAGCAAGCCACCAAGGTCACAAAACCTGCTTGCATAGAACCCCCGCACGGGCGCACAAACCCACCCGGAGGAATACTGTTCGTTCCGTCTTGGAGGAATTATATAATTCCTCCAAGGTTCCGTCGACACCGCGCACGTTGAGGTGCCAACGAAGGGAACGAACGCTAAGACATGTAAAATCTCCCGATATTCTCAAGATGTACAAACCGCTCAAATAGTCGGAATCAGTGTAGGCCTATACACCAAGAACCGAAAGGGAAAACAATATGGGATTCATCGCAGTCCATCGCATGGGAGACAGAAAGCCCACGTGAGTAAGCCGTGGTGCTTTGTACCTTGTGCCTTTGTAAGGACAAGTATAAAAGGCCCCATTCAAGTGAGGACAATATGAGGAGCTTGAGATGGCCTCTTCTCTACTTTCCAAGGCCATATTGCGATGGCTTCGGCACTGATGGAAAAATCCAATACAACAACCCTACCGCACCTTTTTTCCCCAGCAGACTCAGTTTCACTGGACGACCGGCCGTCCCCACTCCGTTTGTCGTCTTCTTCTCAACGAAGTCCAACTTGAATCTTTCTCTTCGTCGCATTTTCCAGAATTATCCAATATACCACTTAAAAGTTAGTTTACAGTAAGTCGAATAGTCAACTACCTCCATCTCTCTTAATCCTAGCAAGTATCTCGTCTCGACCATTGTCGTCCACTAATTTAACTTAATCCCAGAATATATCTCGTTTTGACCATTTTCGTCCACTAATTTAACTTTTAATCCCTGAATATATCTCGTTTTGACCATTTTCGTCCACTCATTTAACCTTTAATCCCAGAATATATCTCGCCTGTACCATTGCCGTTCACTAATTTAACTTTTAATCCCAGAATATATCTCGACTTGAGCATTTTCTTCCACTAATTTAACTTTTAATCCCAGAATATATCTCGCCTTTTCCACTTTCTTCCACTAATTTACCTTTTAATCCCAGAATATATCTCGCCTGTACCATTGCCGTCCACTAATTTAACTTTTAAATCTCAGAATATATCTCGCCTTCGTCGTTCACTAATTTAACCTTTAATCCCATGCAGAATATACCATGCCGTTGAGGACTGAGTAGCCCCTTGCTGTACTTGCCAATGGCGAGATCATATTTCGCTACCAGAAAGAAGAAGTTGAGAATATCGAAAAAACTATGTGGTTTCCATTACAAAAAATACCAAAGATAGAATGCCAGGTCTTTCAGAATATTCATTGGATACTCCTCCGCGTATGCTTCCTGAAAATAATGAACTGCTGATAATATCCATATAGCCAAGAATATATTCAAGATATAGCCTAAATATGTGTATATTCACAATGTGCTGGCTGGGGTTCACAAAAAATGACTATCATCTGTTATAAATGACAAATTGTTCGTACAGTACATCCACGTTCACATGTGAAGACAATATGGGATTATAAGAGCAAGCACCAGGGACTGGCGGATATCCAAGGAACTAGTTTTTGGATCTGTTCGTTAGGGCGTCGACTCGCCAAGCGGTGCGTCGTAAATAAAGACACTTTGAAAATCTCGGATACAACGATCAATTTCCTAGTCCAAATTAGATGTATGGTATGGTATGGCATGGCTTAACAAATTTCATTTCATTTTATGGCTCTATGCATGCTACCGTTGGCTTTATAGCTTTGCCTACTGTGCCTGATATAGAAGGCGTGTTGACATCTGTTTTTTATTATACATGTATGTATAACCACCGCGTTGTGACGTCAGTTGCGACACATCTAATTTAATGAGGTGCTCTAGTTCGAATTGTAAACATTACGGTGTGCCACCTATTGTCACCTTCTGGTACTAACAAATCAGATAAAATCGAATTAAATCTCGCCTTTCACGACCTTTTGTTTGTTTTTGAGCGTAAAATCATAAATATATTTCAGTTACAAGAATATTTATCAAGATAGATATAAAAATAGATAACATTAATGTTTTGGTATAGATCGAAATGTTGGGCCAAAATTACATGCGGGCGCTGACGAGAAAAAACAAGTTATCTAATTTCATTAGTACGGTGGCCCATAAGGGACATTTAGTTTTTATTTTATATTTTTCTTTTTTTTCTACTTTTCTCCGCGGAAATAATGTTTTCTCCGCGGAAATAATATTTTCTCCGCGGAAATAATGTTTTCTCCGCGGAGAAAACTTTTCTCCGCGGAATTAAACTTTTCTCCACGGAATTTAACTTTGTAGAAATCGCTGATCAAAGCCAGAGTTTTTCCACGTGGAGACAAGTTTATTACACGGAATAAAGTTATTTCCGCGGAGAAAACTTTATTTCCGCGGAGAAAACTTTAATTCCGCG
>NMRB01000452.1:150092-194937 GCA_002633025.1 Notospermus geniculatus | reverse complement strand
ATATTGCTACCTAATGTACCCATCTAACGTTCACAAGCACTAAAAACGTGAACCAACCGCCCGGTATATTCCATCTGAACATTAGGTGCATACATGTATATCCTATGAGTCCATTTCTATTGACTGACCCTTGACAAGTCTTTGGCTAGCTTCGCTGTTGGCCGCTACGCGGCGCGTTGGGCCCTTGCGTCCAGGCGGTGGAGATCAGTGAGTCGGAGTCCAATCCAATCCAATCCAATCCAATCCAGTGTTTCTCAGTCCAGGTTTTTCGAATATCCGTGAATGTTCGATATCCTGATGGGAAGAAAATCCCTAGAAGGTTCAGTGACAGAGATGATTCAGCAAATCGTGGGAGACCAGCTGACACAGTGCGCAGGAAGCTTTTGAACAGGTTTGCAAGGAGAAGGAGAACGATGATGAACAGTATTCGCTTGCGGCCTCCATATTTTGCAGGCTTGCCACGATATAGACATTAGCATTACGTTTTCTTTGCCTCTGTCTGAATTCCAGTTCTCGCCCCGATATGCTCAGCAAATCGGGGTAAGGATTATCAACGCAGTATGTTTACTCAGCCATTAGTTTGTTTACATAGTCCTGACTTTGTTCCTTGTTTCTTGTATTTATTGCTATAAAGACTGGTACTGTTTTGACCAGCATAAGAGAGGGTGCTCAGGAATAGAACAGTACTAACTTCTTAGAATTAGGCTCATGCTTGAGTGATCTTTGTTTGAGTAGTGGATCGCTGGGGATTATATTTCCACAAGTTCAGCTCAAAGGCCAAGATTTCCTGATGAGTGAGTTTTCGCACGCCTGGCGAAAAACGAAGTACGAAAGACGAAATTTCACTTCACTTCAAGGACCTAATGTATTTCTGGAGATGGTTGGCGCCATAAATATCGCCTGCTGCAAGTGCGTCTTTTAGCGTATGATGTAAAACCGATAGAGTTGCGGTCTACTAGTATATTACACATGGAAAATTTACCTTTCGTTTCCAATTCGTAGCTACGAAGTGGAAATTTAAAAAATCAAGATGCGCCACAACTCTCGGTCTTACATGTACATGATATGCGAAAGGATGCTCTGGCAGCAGGGATATTTTATGGTACCAACCATTCCCTGAAATACATTGAAACATGGCAATGAAGTAGGACTTCGTATTTCGTACTTCGTATTTCGTCACGTCTCCGAAAACTCGCTGATGTTCCTCAAAATTGAATTGTGATGTTGAAGAAAGTAAAGCGGGCGGTTCACTCCTTTTTTCTGGTTCACTTGCCTTTCACAGGTTCCTGTTCATACAATTAATGTTAGTGTGATTTAGACGACAGGCAGTGTGGACACGTTGTCCTGCTAAAGCTAATGTCGCTGCCTCGCTCTTCACTCGCACGATTGATGCTGTCGCTTCCCTTTTGTGTAAGAGTACACGTAGAGGATACGTACACCAAAGAGGATGGTTTTACCGTACATGGCGCACGCCCCTATGTAGGACATTTCCAAAAAATAAAGAAGGCCTACAAATTATGCTGAATGGGTCAATGTCGTCTTGGGTATACCTTATGTTTACCCAGGATCATCCTGGGTAAATACAAATTGTTCTATTTAGCCTGTTGTCTGAGGAACACAGTGCAAAAAACCAGGTTGGATTTGGTCAACTAGAACTGGAGTGACAGTGCTTTCAGTAAAAGACATCCATTTTGAGAAAATGCAAAAAACGTTTCCAGATTGTAATACATTTTCAATTAAAACAGCCACATAAAAGCTCAAATATCTTGAAAAGTAAGAAACCTGGCAAAGTTTGCATAGTGTTTCTAGATGCAGCAAGGCCAGTTACATGAAATATGAAAATATTCAAAAATTGGTCATTTTCACCCTGTTACACAAAAGTGGACCAGTTCAAGACGCATGACCAGAGACATGACCATTCGAATGTTACCTTACAATAGTGGACTATTGTTTGGTGGATCTGCATTCCTAGGACACCGATTCCTGTCACACCTGGCTTTCGGTACGATATAAAAAATGGTGCCCGTCGTGTCGGGCGCTAGAGCAAAATGCCACGCACCCATCGAAAGCAATGTTGCCCGATGCGCGGGGAGACATTTCTTTCTATCGCCCTCCACTCTGGGCACCATTTTTATTTTGCGCTAATTATGCTGCTGTCTCCTGTGGATAGGACTGTTAACACAGGTTGTTGTGTATTCGCCATCATGTGTGTTTATATGCTAAAACACGGCTGCTGAAGCCTGGGGGAATGAAGCCTTGTGCCACCCCTGAAGTCACCTTGTGAAATCTGTCACCGCCGGGCTTGTTTCAGTTTACAGCCGCAGGCTTACTCAATCTCAAATGGCTAAAACAAATATCGATTTCATACATAATTAGGCCTACTCGGCACTTTGAAGGTCCTAAATTATGATTAGATGTTTCAGTTTACAGCCACAAGCTGCATGACTTGATCTCAAATGGCTAAAAATTGATCTATTGACGTTGTTAATGGAGCAAACGTCATTGAAAAAGGTGGAGCTTGTTTCAACTGCTCACATACAAAGCGTCCTAACTGGCTGTTACTGTGATGCAAGCCCAAGTCTGTCTTCAGTGAACTGTCATTATTTTTCACCATTCAAAGTTTGGATCACCGACAAGAGGGAGGAGAGACGACCTAAGTGTGCATATTATTTTAAAGAACTGGTCGTGCTTGTCAGTTCCCAACTTTTGTTAGAATAAACTCTAGATTCAGTAAAACATATTTGAGTACTCAATGTGACAGGTGGAAGTTTCACTGATTGATATGACACTATAGGTAGGTATATCTAAAGGGCTCCGCACACTAGCGATTTTTTCGAGCGATTTTGTTGGCGACCGGCCTTGCGACCACAGAAGCGACTGAACATTTTTCAGATTTTTTTTAGTTTTTGTTGACTTGTTTGCGACAAATGCTTCTTTGGAAGATCAGTGATGTCGTGGATGACATCATTGATCGACCTCAAAGGTAATTACGGCAGGCGACGTAGTAGTCGCATCGGTAGTCGCCCCCATTTTAGTCGCCAGTGTGCGGAGCCCTTAAAGGGCTCCGCAGACTGGCGATTTTTCGAGCGATTTTCTAGGCGACCGGCCTTGCGACCACAGAGGCGACTGAACATATTTTTAGTTTTTTTAGTATTTGTTGACTCGTTTGGGACAAATGCTTCCTTGGAAGATGAGTGATAGTATAAGGAAAGTGAGGGGATCTGGATGGAGGAGGAAGATTAGCCGCAAAGAGAAGGCTAAAATACACTAAAATATCCCTATTTCCGGGCTTTTTCAAAAAACTAGACCTACCTAAACTTGCAAACTAATAAAATCTCCTCCATCCAGATCCCCTCACTTTCCTTATACTATAAATTTCTCGAAAAATAAATAAATGGAAACCGAACAGTACCTTAGAAACCTATATTTCAATCCTGAAAGTCCCGTAAGGAAACTGAGGGGATCTGGGCGGAAGAGGAAGATTAAGGGCAAAAAATAGCTAAAATACCCTAAAAATAGGCCTATAAACTGCTAAAATCCTGTAGATTGGGCTACGTCCACGCATTTCCTATGCTTCAAACTGACCCAAATACCCCGTAATTGTAATACATATGGCTTCAAATACAACCCAAACACAAAGCCCGCACAATCAAACCTGTCAAGTAGACAAAAGCTATTCATTACTTGCATACCTTAGCGGTGAGTAAGCATGGTAAAGACGTCATAGGCCTACGTAAATCGGTGATTTTCCATTGATATTCTGATTGAATTTGCTGAATCATGCTGACTGAGGGTTTATTCTAAGAAACTAAATTTGAATCATTAAATGGTATGTGGTACACAATAATATGATTCACACAGGTGCGGTCTATGGTCTATATATACCACTCCGATCCCAATCAGCGGTATTTCCTTGTGGCATTTATACGCAGACCATAATGGAGGAAGCCAAACTGAAATCGCTTGCACCGGACATTTCCACACTATTGACTTATATTACTGGGAGATACCCGAACGATCATGAAATGGTGCAGTATTGTCGTAGATTTTGGGAAAAATACCCGGAATTAACAGCCGCGGTAACTTCAGCAGGAGCAGACACAGGATCGAACGCGGAATTAGCAGGGGAAGCAGGAACCAGCACGGGAGTAACGGACAAACGAAAACCCGGGAGGCCAACCATAGATGAAATAAAGGAGTTAATTAGGAAATCACTAATCAAGAAAGAGGCGCAATGGTCAGCGGAGGAATATGTACCTAATTGGGCAACAGTAGATAGTTGTGTAGAGGCCATAACAATGCTTGGCAGAGACATAAAACATAAAAATACAAAAGCCATTTTTAATGCAGCCAGGCAAGGGGAGGGCCTTATAAGTTTACATCAGTTGTGTAGACGACAAAAACTATCTTGGCCAAAACAACTCAATAGACTTGAGAATATCACCCCAAATTATGCCAGTTTCCTAAAGCGACTTTATCACCTGTGTAGTAAGCATAATGGATTCTTGCAGAGCGGACTATCTGTTCACTTTGTTAAACAGAACATTAAATCAGTCGAAACAGCTTGTCAAAAGATTTGGAGCCAATAAATGTAAGTATACCTCTCACCTATTCTATTGATACTTTTGTTCATTTTGTGAACACCGTGATAGATTTTAGGCCCTTTTTTGGACCTTTCAACAAAACCCTCCGGAAGGTTCGCGATATCATGTGAAACCCTGTGGAATCACCGATTTCTTACCTATCTAGGGTTTCTACTTCCTTTTATAGTGCATTAAATCACTCTTGAAAAGTTTCATGGTTTAACCTAGATAGACTTTACAAATTATACTCCCTTTAACTCCTAAACGGTATTTCCTGGATTATCGAAGTGATGTTTTTTACTATGAGTATTAGTCAGGCAATTTTACTATATTNGGTAATTATCGCAGGCGACGTAGTAGTCGCATCGGCAGTCGCCCCCATTTTAGTCGCCAGTGTGCGGAGCCCTTTAAGGGGGGCGCACACTTGCGACTAAAATGGGGCGACTACCGATACGACTACTACATATACGTTGCATGCGGTAATTACCTTTGAGGTCGATCAGTGATGTGGATGTCATCCGCGACATCACTGATCTTCCAAGGAAGCATTTGTCGAAAACAAATCAACAAAAACTAAAACAAAAAACATGTTCAGTCGCTGCTGTGGCCGCAAGGCCGGTTGCCTGGAAAATGGCTCGAAAAATCGCAAGTGTGCGCCGCCCTTCAAGCTAGGAATCCACCATTGATTTTCAAACTGATTTTGCGTTGCGATTTGCTTTGCAACTGGGCAGTCGATCGCCGAAGTGGACTCGCTAGACGTGATTTCCACAATGGCGAAGATGTGGTCAATTTCAGTCGGCAATCGGTCGGCGACCGGCATCAGTTCCTTGCGATCATATTCAATCGCAGGTAGCAGGTTGCAAAGCACAACGCAGAAAATCAGCAATGGATTCCTGATATCTGATCGGTTGAGTGGTCGTTACATTGTTTGCGGGAGATTGTTGCACTGGGCGATCTGAATGACCGGTTTCAATGGCCAGCGGAGACCAAAGAATTTCGATCGCATCAGGAGACCAGATATTCAACATGTTTATTTTTCGGTCGTAAAGGCGGACTGAATTTGCAACTAGTCGACCGATAATAAAACGATGGAAACGCAAACGATTCTGATGCGACGCAACAATAGTCTGCGACTTCAGTCGCTTCTGGAGGTCCGGATGGTTCACTGAAATGGTCGCAAGTGTGGTCGGCGAGCGACCTCGCACGCAATGGTTGCCTGCGACGTCGTGGTGGCCAGTCTCGTCGGCGGTTGCACGAGTTTGGTCTCAGGTGTGCGCTATGCTTGTTTACCACGAAAAATCATAGCCGGTGAATCAGCGTTCACGATTCGTTCACGACGAGTTTGCCACTCGTTCACGACTGAATTCAGCATTTTTTCATTTTTTACGATCGGTTTGTGACTAGTTTACGGCGAGTTTGCGATTCGTTGACGACTGCCGTCGTGAACTAATCGCAAACTGATCGTAAATTAGTCGTAAAGTCGGTGGATTACCAGCATTATGCCACCCTGACACTTGCACGATTTTCGTTCCCGCAATGGCGCGCACTTCGGCGTTCCAATGATTAGATTAACGTCTTCAGGAACAAGCGTGAGGAGTGTGTGAAGGGTGCGGGGGTGCGTGCCATGTCGTAGAGAGAATTTTGAAATGTTCAAAAATTCGGTACGCATCAATGATCGTGCCATGTGCGTGCCTTTTGCGTGAACACTGCGCAAACTCGGCGCGAACACTGCCGACCTTGCGTGTCAATGCGCGAAGTCATCGGGGCGATGCGGGAAGACAGCGGTAACTATGTGTGTCGTGCGTGACACTGCGGGACAATGCGGAACGGTAGACGTGAACAATGCGCGAACAATACTTCACCTATGCATAAACAAGTCGCAGCGCATTGCGTAGACAGTGCGTTAGTTATGCGAACAGGGTGCAAACACGGCTTCATCGAAATGGCACGCCTTGCCACGACGCCTTGCGCGGCATTGCGGGGACAAAAATCGTGCAAGTGTCAGGGCGGTATTAGTCTAATCAGCTAACAGACATAATGGAAGAGACAACAATGATAACTCAGACCAGTACAGCAGCCCATGTAATCCGCGCTGTAAGATGTCTGTCAGGCTACAGAACGAGATCTTTAAGCAGCTCCAGGCGGTACCTTCGACTCATCCTACAAGTTCACTTGACTCTGATCATCGTGCCTCTCGGACTGGTAGGGAATTGTCTCTCACTCGGCCGTGAGAGGCCATACACGTCAACCTCTATTCTTCTCAGAGCTATGGCTGTTGCAGACAGCGCAAATTTATTAGGAGATATTTTAAGAAATACCTTACCAGGAATTCATTATTATATTGATTTGGTTAACCAATACATTGAATTTTATAATATTGCCTATGGTTATTTTAGTTTTGCACGGTCCGTTTCAAGAACTGCGTCTATCTACTTGACTGTCTGCATCGCCGTAGAACGATTTATCGCAGTGTGTAGACCATTAAAAGCGGCGTCCATTTGTACAAACAAGAATGCGTATATAACAATCGGGCTTGTTTTTGTTTGTTCCTTTGCGTATCGATTTCCACTTCTGTTCGCATACGAAGTCACCTATCGCTATGACCCTTGCGTCCAGAGACTAAGACCGGTACGGGCTTACAGTGAGTTAGGAAACAACACACTATACTATGCACTCTACAAAGCTGGTCTTGCTGTTGTTGTGAGCGTCTGTGTACCAAACACGACTCTAGTCATCATCACATATTCCATTTTGACAACACTCAAAACCTCGAGGAAGAACGGTATGATGAGAGGTTCAGGGAAGGCTATCAAAGGAGGTATTTCGGCCACAAAAAGAGTGATGGCGGTAGTTATCGTTTATGTAATCCTAGAATCACCGGGAGCTACCCACGATATTGTTTACATTCTTGATCGTTACACCCTCTTGACAGCTGACTATAATTGGAGACAATCCTTTAATTACATAGCTCGCTTTCTCTCTCTTTTGAACCGTTTCATTAATTTCTTTATTTATTGTGCGACTGGGCAACGATTTCGGAGAGGTCTTGTGGAACTATTTTGTCGAAAAAGACACAATGAACAACGATAAAAAAGAAGACCCGAATTATAAACGGTGTTTTCCGCCTGTCTAACGTGGACTTCTTTAAGCCTAAACATTTACAGTACCTGGCACAATTGACCTCCCTAAATCCGCGTACCTCCCCCATACGTGACGAGGAAGGTAGGCTTCAGTTCATCGTGTATGGTACGGGTACGTCACGCGTCTCTGTTGCGTGACGTCGGGTGAATGACGTTACGTCTTCACTGCATGCCTTCCATGACGCTGCGCCACGTCCTAGGAAGATACGAGGACGGTACGTGCATGACGCTGCATGTAGTACGCGGATGGTGCGCGCCGCGGAAGGGAGGTCAATTGTGCAAGGTACTGTATAAGACAAGAGTTAGACAAGTCCGGCAAAACACTCGTGTTTATCGGAATTTCGAACAACGCAAGGTCGTCCGTATAGCTAGTCAAGTCCAACAAGTGATTAAATGCGTATCACCGATCGCACTACCTTTGTTGAGACGATTATTAATAATTGTAAAGGGGTACACTCTTAGCAAAAAAGGTTCCAAGAGGGTTCTTTGGCCTATCATAGAACCTTCTCACTAAAAGGTTCTATCTGGAACCATAAGGAAGTTTAAGCTGTTAAAACCATTTAGAGAAATTAGGGAGTGCACCCGGTTTACCCTGCTCAGTTGATTTGCCAACCATATCTGTGAGGTTTGAAACAAACAAAATGATTTATGCATTGAACACGAAAAAGAAATCGACTTCCAAAATAAAGGTGTGAGGGTTATCCCACAGGGACAGACAAAGAACCCTAAAGGATTCTTTGGAGAACCCTCACTGAGGGGTTCTTTCTAGAACCCTCAAAATTCATTTGTAGATTTCTCAAGGACGCTCGATGCAAAAGTGTATTTATTTCATTAGACCTCATGAATAAAGATATTACATTAGCTGGAGAACGGTGTATCGGTTGTATTCTCACGCATTCACAGATTTCTTGATGTGGATTTCAGCACCCTGGGGTCCTTTAGGGTTCTAGATAGAACCTTTTAGTAGTAGAAGGTTCTATGACAGGCCAAAGTATCCTCTTGGAACCTTTTTTTGCTAAAAGTGTACACCTTGATGACCTCATTTGCGCGGCATTCGTCATAGGCAGACCTTCTGTCGAGGGGACGTACTGTATAAAAAAGCATAAGAGCGGCTATGTCGGGGAGAAAAAGGAGCGAGCATTTCACGCCGGACTAGCGAAGATATTTTATAGACCTCGTAAAAACTCATCAGATAAGAATCAAGTGGCCATCGAAATGTCCCTTTGGAAGTTTTGAAGCGTCTCAAGAAAATCGCATCCGACAGATGTTGCAAAAGGGTTTTCTCTGAGCCTGAACAATAATAGGCCAATTTACACGATGCGATATGGACACACGTCCAAGATGGACGCAGTTTTGTGGTTTGATTCTGTCAGATCGGAAATTCTGTATATACCGTCTGATTTATTTTTTCGTCAATACGATAAACTCTTTCTTCGTCAAGCAGCCAAGTACATGACCTCCAATGCAACCACCTGATTGGCCTGATTAGCCTGATTGGCCTGATTAGCCACCTAGCGGCAGTAAAACGAACGACAAAAATGCATTACAAAATGTACGTAGTAAATCGGGTCAATTCGCCGACAACGTAGTTAGTCCCTGGGTTGGAGAGTGGCGCAGTGGCGCCGGCTGTCGAGAAAAAGTGGCAATACCGTGGTCCTTTGAGCTCCTATTACAGGAGGTTGAGGAGGTCATGTGAAATGTTAACAGATCTGTTAGCAGCCATTTTGGTTTTGAGAATCGGCTAAACTTACTGAAATTATACAGTTCGAGCCAATTATTCAAGCTGTAGTCCTTCAAAGAGAACCAACTCTTGTTAGGGAAGCAGCTACAAGCACAGAGCCCACTGCTGTCCACTTTCGCCTATCAGAAGATCAAATAACTGAACTTTCTAATGACTTCCATGCCTGGCGAGATCGTGGTAGAAGTTTTTGGTTCAGGTCCAGGGAGAAAGTTATGACAGCACTGCACTACCTAGCATCTGGGGGATATTATAGGCAGGCTGGCTATGCCATGGGAATTACCAAGCCCACGGATATTGCTCACACCCATGAAGTTGTTGATTTTCTCATGGCTATTGCACCACAGAGTATTTTTCTTCCACAACCAGGTGGATATGAAGAGTTGTCGCGAGATCTTGTGGACATACATGGAAATGTTAGAAGATTCTTTTCATAGATGGTTTGATTGTGAAAATTCAAATACCTGGCCACGCTGGAGATGCGTATTTCTGTGGAAGGCATGGGAAGAGCCGTGACTTAATAAATGTGCAGTATGTTGTTGACCGGTTCGGTAAGGTGAGGCATGTGATCAGTGGTCTCCCCGGTGCCACACACGATAAGACTGCAGCTGAATGGTCCCCGGAATTAATGGACTTCCTCGATGAACTGCCCCTTAACCATGCACTCTTAGGAGATCCCGCGTACAAGTATCTCCATGCAATGCACACTTTCGTAGGAAATGGTCTCAATCAAGCTCAGTTGGACTTCAACAACCGTGCAACAAGGCTAAGGCAAATTGTTGAAAGGAGTATTGGTGCGACTGAACTTAAATGGAGGATGGAGCAAATGAAGGAGAACCGGTACCCTGCTAAATAAGGACCGGAGTTTGCCTCAAGAGGCACGGTTGCTGTGTGTGTTTTGCGCAACAAGTACACTAAGGGCCATATTTACGAAGCCCGATTAGGCCAACACGCGGGTAAGTTTATAGTTATTCACGTTAAGGGCCAAGAAAACCATTGTTTTGCTACCCTTTACGCTGCTTGATCGGCAGCCTTTACCCGCAGGATAACCACCCGTGGTTAACTTTCCTTTGTCTAGCTGCGGGAGGACAAAGAAAAAATTGAACAACCTACAGGCCTTGTTTAGCGTCATTCAACTCTTTTCTTCGATCCTCCTGCACGTAAACGCAGGAATGTTAACCGCGTGTGGTTATCCTGCGGGCAAACGCTGCCGATCAAGCAGCGTACAAGGTAGCAACACAATGGTTTTCTAGGCCCTTACCATGAATAACTATGAATTTACACGCGTGTTGGCCTAATCGCACTTCGTAAATACGGCCCTAAATGTTTTTCAAAAAGTTGGAAGAAATCACTAGTAGACTGCACATGAATACAATCATGCAGTTCCAAACAGTCAAAAACACTACTGATCATCTGAAAAGCCAAATAAAAGATTGTGAATATTTTTCTTCATCTTTATCAAGAGCAGTCCTTTGACTATTTCAATTACTTTTTGTATCATCATATTCATCTTTAAACTGCTTGTGAACAGAGACAGGATAGGGTTTTGTGTGCCAGATGTACTAAGTATCTCGTCATTTTCATGGCACCAAACCCAGAGTTCTATTAACTAAATTTGCCTTCATTGTCTGAAAACACTCCTTCCATTACACCAAAAGTGTCTATCCACAAACTCATCATGTTGTCGATCACATCTGTAGATTTCTTCCTCTCAGTGAAGACCGATTACGTGTACCTTGACCACATGTCTATCAGAATCCCTCTGTTGTCCTTCCACTTCTTTAAGTGCATTGAGACGACTTCATTGAACGTGTGTGTCATGGGAAGACCAACTATAGGACGTGGTGGAGTCTTGGTATACTGCTTGCAAATGTCACACTCAATGTATGTTGTCTGTAGCTGCTCTTTGTACTTTTCCTCCCGTACACAAGCATCTTTCAGCAAAGCAATGAGCTTTTCTTCAGATGGATGTCCAAACTGCCTGTGCAACTTCAACAGTGTACGACGCAATTCAATTCCTGAAAGTTCTTCTAACCTAACAGCATTCACCTCCTCGACTTTCCGGTCTCTTCTCTACGCAGAGGAATTCAATAATGTCCTGATGAAGTAACATTCAAGGACACGTCCTTACCAAATACTTGAGCTGCCTCAATGTCCGTTTTTACTTTCGCACTTTTCATCGCTTCTCTTGATAACAGTAGAGGTACCGGTATGTCGGATTCCACAACATCAGTCCTGATTTTAACCTTTTCTCCAACAAAATAGGCAGGGAACATGTACTCTCCTTTCGAACACAGCCGGGAGCCTCCTCCGAACTTGAAAACCCTACTGCTTGGCTTCTTAGTAATAAGACTTCTTTCTTCATCATCCAAGGAATCTATGTAGATCTCCATCGAACTTGCTCCACATACAGTGCTACTGCAGGCACTATCCAACACTGCATATTTAGTTGATTCGATCAACGCCTAGTCTTGTGATATCTTGCTTGTTAAAACCAGTGAACAGAAGCACATTTTCTTCTTTCCCCTTTTCATCACAAGTCGCAAGGTTCCCTCTCCTAACATTCTCCCAGCTGTCTGGACAATCTTTCAGAAAATGATGATATGAACCGCAGCATCTACAAGTCATGGACTGCCCATCAGAACCCAACGGATTCATCCGCCTCAGGTCTATCATCACCACCAGCTGATCCTGCTACACCATGTCCACCTCCTCCTCCTCTGTAATACTCTTATTACCTCCTGTACCACGAACACCTTTTCCACGCTTGTGTAACCTGAGTTCGACCTTATTCACTGTTGTTGACGCACACCCTACTCCCTTTGCAAACACCACCATTGAACTTTTTAAGAGATTTCTGTGCCTGTTCAAACAATATATTCTTTTTATCATAGTCCATGTCAGTCAAAACTAGCATATTTTGTTCTTGTGAAAGACCTGCTCTTCCAAGTAACTTGAAAGCCAAGATTTCTGGAGGTAGCACGAGATTGTTAGCCTTCACCCTTCCATACTTCTAATCAAAGTTGGCTATGTACTGAGCTATGCTTTCCCCATCCTCTCTATGATAATAAATTTTCTAAATCTTCAAACTTTTGCAAACAATCCTCTAATTCATTTTTTCCCAAGTGTTTGTTCATGAAAGCTATCGAAGTGTCTAGGCCATTTTCCTAAACACTGATGGGTTAATTTTTGTCCCCATCGTTGATTAAAAACAGCTGATAGTGATACACGCGTCCAAGAATGTATGTCAACATGCCCTAAATCAATCAGTTTGCTTACTCGCCGCTAGTCGCCAGTTCCGCCATGTCCGCTCGCTCACTCCGCATTAGTACGCCACTAAAACGCCACATTACACAAAAAAAAACACTCTAAAAGTAAGAAAAATATCTTCCTTACCGCCGAAGTTCCCCTTATTCCACTATGACTATTAACACTCCAACGAAATTAACGCCATATATCTCCGTCGCAGAACACAAAATCGGAAAATCCAAAACGCAGATAGAGATCCTTCCGACATGTCCGAATGATCCACGCTACACACTGATCCCTGTACATCCAATGCACCGCAAATCCGCCAGAAAAACGCCAATGAAACGCCAGAAACTGCTGAGACCCACAGTCCACACTAAATTTACGCAACGCTAATACGCTAAAAAACACCACACAAATACGCCAGATACGCCAAAACGCGGAAAACGGTCCGAAAACCGCCCTCAGCCGCTGCTACCACTGTTAACACCTGTGACTCACCTCATTCATCTGGTGAGTGACGCCGTTGTCCGTTCCATCAGCATCCAGTGTTGACACTGACGTACAGGACGTAGAATTATCTCTATTGCGTCATATAGCTTAGTCTGGCGTTGTGCATTTGGTGGCGCTACGTGTTAGCATTGTATCTCAATCTGAACGTCAGAGAACGATTCGTGCCAACATCGTATCTCTGACGTATATCGGAGACCGCCATCTTGCCCCGGGATCTACTTCTTCGGTCATGCTCAACAAGACTGTTCAAATCTATCGATCTGAATGATCAAAGTTACCAATTAGGGGTTGTGAGTGTTGCTACATATAGAAAAATGAGTTGAAGCATGTTACCTTACCTGATGAAGGGTCACTCACGCTATAGCAGCAGGTTGAACTTCTCAAGTGGTGAATTGAAGGTTGGTCGGCCATTTTGTTTCGACATTGTAACGTTGTCCATCCTCGGTGGTATCACTGCCTAAAATGTGCCTTAATCCACCGAATAACTTCAGATTCTACAATAAATAAAATTATCCCACCGATATAATGCGCAAATAACCCATTTACACGTGAAAAAGTATCAGCATTGGTCTGCACTACATCATCAAGTGCGGAAGGTTACAGTCAATGTCACAGACGACCGACTCACTGCGGCGAATCACTGAATTATCTCGTGATTTGCGAGATGATTACTACGCCGAGGCTCCTATATACAGTCGAGGTAGGTTACGATGGCCGCCCGAATGTAGCCGAGTACCTCCGAAGATGACGTCGATTGCATTGTATCTCATTAAAACAAACAACCGATCACCAGAATCCATGATCCATACTCCTCACAGCGCCACCTATCTCCATTATTCCGTTTAAGCCCTCATAAAATGTGGAAGGGAACTAACGGCGATTGGAACGAGATTGATTATGATCGCCATGTAAAGCTATGCGCATGCGACACATTACGCAGCTTCCGGTTTACCTGTACTAAACCGTTTTAGCGTGTTCAGACTGTGTGCCGTGTGCCGAAACAAAGTAAGGTTTCTGTTACCTTGGGAGACTGACTACCTGCATTTGCATACAGATCCTTGACTATTCCATTACGTAAGACGTTAAACACATTTCCATAAAAATGAGGAAAGTGCCCAGTGTCGGATATCTGTAGGCCTATTGCATATCGTGCACTGAAAAGGCCTCGAAGGCTTTTGACATGGTTGTATAAATCTTTAATACGGTACTGGAACATTATGAAACATTATGAAACTCCCCATAAGGTGTGTTGCACATCAGCGCACCAAAAATTGCTGTTAAAGGGGTGTTTTTCGAGCCGCAGCGGCGGGTCCCGCGTGGGGCCGAATAAGCCCCCCTATTTCACCCATAACCCCGCAGAAAGCCCACGGGAATACATACAAAGACACTCTCCCCCGCCTTAAGCCCTCCACTACCTAGTGTGGTCCATGTGTCCTGCAAATTTCCATTTATTTCTGGCGTGAAAATAACCCGTCTGTGTTGGTCGCCTAACAGTAAACTTTACATATCCTTAATGAAAATTTCTTTAATCACCTCGCTTTTTTCCTTAAAATGAGGAGATAGGTTGGCGAAAAAAACGTTTTTGTCTTATTATTCCTAATCATTTAAATACTCATTATCATTATATACCTAGGCCTACAAAAATTTGCACTTTTTTTTCATGACGCAACGTCAACATGTTAGATGCGACGTCGCGACAGGTCGATCGATCGATTGCAGAGCCACCGCGTAGCAGTAAACTTAAAGGAGCACGGTATTGCCACTTTTTCTCGACAGCCGGCGCCACTGTGCCACTCTCCAACGCAGGGACCAACGACGTATTGGCGAGTTGACCCGATTTCCTCCGTACATTTTGTAATGCATTTCTGTAGTTCGTATTACTGCCGCTAGGGGGCTCCCTCTACGTCGGCAGTCAAATAACGCATTTGAGAGCCAATACCGTGCTCCTTTAACATCAGAAGAAAGAGGTTTTCTCAGAGATGGCTATGCACGAACATGTACCTGGAAACGAGGTTCGTTCAAACTTTTGTTAAAAAGTTAATTGCATAATCGAATTCAGCTGGTCACAATGAACATTTCGTGGAGTTCACATCGATTTCGAAGCGACAGATTTTGCAGAATCCACCTTCGAAGTTTGACTGTGTAATGTATTCTCCATTAAACTAAAATCCTTCTTTTGCTTTTTTCTCGAAATGGCCTCCGATAGTGAACAACAACTGTTATGGGGCCTTGCATAAGATGCGCTCCCTCTGCACGTGCCATCTGCACCTCGTTCCCGTGTAAAAAACCATGACAGGCATAACACTTTTTGTACATCTCAACTGGGTATAACTTTGGGTACTAGGTTTGAGATTATGTTATGCTTTTTATGATTTTGCTATATCCAGTAAGCTGGTTATTAGTACACAATGATCCTCTGCATATCATTATGAATGGGTTTGGTTTGCATACGCTGAACCGGTGTTTAGAGATGAAAAGACAGTATTTAGCGCACGAAAAGTAGAGCAAAACGCATAATGGCAGGGGTGATTGTGTGTTCTCGATATAATTTGGCCATAAATTGTGGACCAGCACTCCAGTAGCGTTATATTGATCTATATTTCGCAGGTCAGCCTACGGGAAGGTGATTTCATTTTATAGCCTGAGATATTTTGATCTTGCACACGTCGACATTTCTTCTTTTCCCTTTTGTCAACGATCAGCGTTTGGATCAATCGACAAAGCTCAATTTAATATTCCGTTAATCATGAGTGGAAATAGGAAAATATTTGACGTCGGGTACCAATCCGACTTTGACGCCGCTCTCTACTTAAAATCATTTACCCCTCCTGAGGATAATCCGTTCCGCAGGTTCTTTCTCGATAAGCTCCACGAACTTGTTGGTAAGTGTACTCCCTTCTACAAAAAGTCATTCACTTTATGACGTTGCATTTTATTTCCTTAAAGCCGTTTGCTTCAAAAATTGTGAACTAAATCTTTAAAGTTGGCAGCAATATTTTTCAGTTGAAGCGCAATTTTTTAAAGTTTAAATCGAATATTGTTAAGTTGAAATGAATAAATACTCACTCCAGCTTTTTAGCTCACCTGTGGTGAGCTCTTACAATGGTTATGCGTCCGTCGTCCGTTAAGGGCCGGTTTGGCGGGCGTTTTTATCGCGGCGATTTCAACGCGGTTGGCGATATCGCATCCAAAACGCTCGTCAAAACGCCAAAAATGCCAACAGCGGGTGACATCGCCAGCGAGAGAAAAAAGCCATGGAAAACTCGATCAACAGTCGATCGACCTACGGAGCGATATCCGTTTTTACTGAGCGTCAAAAAAGTGGCGAAGTGGCGATTATTGCGACGATAAAAACGCCCGTCAAACCGGCCCTTTAGGGTGGGTGCACACTAGAAGCGATTCGCCGGGCGATTTGGAATCGCACGCGAATCGCTTTTGTTTGGGAGGCATTTTTGCGGCATGAAATGACAAAGAACCATCGCATGCGTTGGGAGAATCGCGTGTGGTGAATACCCACTCATTACATTTACATCCCTTATGCGGATGTCAGGTCACACTGCGATTGCCTACGCTACGACGGAACAGTCGGCATCAGGGTCCATATTCATAAACATACTTAAGTCAAAGTATGATACTTATCTTTTGTGTTGAACAAAGGGTAAGTGTCACACTTAGGCCCGTATTCTAGAACGTTCCTTAAGGTTAAGGTCGACCTTACGTCTATTGTAAAACCATCGAGAACAATAGATTTAAGGTGGACCTTAATGTTAAGGAAGGTTCTAGAATACGGCCCTTAGACTTAAGTACCGGTAGTTTTATGAATATGGGTCCAGGTGTCGCAAGCACGGTCAGGTCACAAAAACGAAAAATGTGTACGATCGTCGTGGAACAGGCAGCATCTGCGCGCTGGGAATCGTAACCGTGTTCAGGTCAACTGCGACTACAGCATCGCAAAGTTCTCGCAATCATGTGACTTTTTCAAGATGGCAGCGCCCATGCAGGGTATGAAAACGCTCGTCGCTGATTGGTTAACTAGAATAGACCAACTTGTGGATAATCGCACGACGTCGCAACTCAAGTCAGGTCGACTGCGACTGGATTACGCCCGTCGGGATCATAATTCGTCGCAGAAGTTCAACATGTTGAACTCTTGCGATCCGTGATCTTTTTGGCCGTGACTAATCCCGATCGTCGCAAGTGAGACGCAACTGCAGTCATGTCACACCAGATCGGCGACTGATTTGTTCCTCGCTGTTGGGCATCAGACGCAAAGACATCCAGAAAAGTCAGCCTGCGCCTGTTCTGTGCCATCGCAAGGTCGACCTGACATCCGCATTAGGCTCCACCGACCCATCGGACCCCTGTGAAACGTGATTCAGAGGGGTCAGATTTGGACATGGGCCGAGGTCCTGTGTGGCAAGTTTGCAGTATGCAGGAGAGCAATAAAACAGCTCAGCTCTCCTCACTTGACTTGTACATGTATAATTATATTCATTCCCCAAACCAGGAATAAATCAATCCCCATGCTTTGCACTTTGATGACAAATATCACGTCCTAGTCCTATCTCTTAGAAGGCCAGGGAGCGCCTCAAAAAATACTGATTAAGAAATAAATAAATAGGCCTAGCTGCATTCATGACATATTAACCTAAATGTGGTTAGGAATGTTGTGTGCACGCCACCCTGAACGGCCGAAAGTTTCAAGTTCACTACCTACTTGTATCATCCACCACAAGGTGGTGTACCAGAAACAGTCAGTCTGCTGGAATAGTGCCAGGCAAGCGAGACACTGCCAGTCCAAAATGTAAACAAAGAACACGTGTCCACCTTCTAAAATTGATGACACCACCCTATCCCCACACAGGACGGAACAGCCATACATGCCATAAGTGATGTCACAGAGGGGGCTTGCCTGTACAGTGCAAAGTGGGGTAATAGTAGCCCCCAGCCTGGTTTTTGATTGATATTCCAGAAATGAATGAATCAATTCAACAACCAATACATGCATGGATTATATTGTATCTCTAGTTAGTCCGAACACTGCCTCCTGTTGCTCATTTGCAGAACTGACGGCCGCAACAAGAGTCAGATGAAGCCTGTCGCGGGGAGTCTATTTTGATTGGTCCGTCCATCTCCAGGTCGTGTTTTGAATACATTCAGTGCACGGCAATCGTATCACTTGACAACGCTGCTCTCAGGCATTTTACTTACTGTTTCAACCAGCTACACTCGCAATCACGCTCTCTGTTCACTCTTAGCCAGACAAACATTAAGAAAACCGCAGTTTGTCATCAAAATCACGAAAAATATTCCTCTCGAAAAGCCGAATCGGCGAATGCACAGCATCGCCATCTTTACAGTTTGAGGTCACGTGATACGGGAACGACCAATCCGTGATCTGATCATGCTGATGACGTAGAACCAAAATCTGGTTCTTCGTTTACTCATCATCTGACTCTGTATTAGCGTCCAGCAGATTCTAAAAATAGCAATACGAGTCAGACGTTCGGACTAATCTCTAGTTACCATAACTGACAGCGTTAATGATTATATCACCTATTGTCTAAGAGTAATGACCATTGAAGTACTCAAGTCAACAACTGTACAAAAATAAGAGTGGTTCAAACTTTTTACATATTAGGTTTTATAACAGTATTTTCTGAAGCCAATGTTTGAGAGTTGGTTGAGTGAACAGGCATCACGTGCAGAATCACCTGTAGGAAGTATTTGTTTTAACTATTCACTGAAAAAAAAATTAGTAACATTTTTCCGTAGAGGGTAATAGTAGCCCCTTGGTTCGGGGTAATAGTTTTACTCGCTATATCTTTACTGAGAGGAAGGGAATGTGAAATATCTTCATTTTAGCCTTGATCCCAATCCTAAGCCGTGGTGCCTTGTACCTTGTGTCTTTGCAAGGGCAAGTAAAATACCCCATCCAAGTGAGGAACATGAGTGGCTTGTGATGGCCTCCTCCGTACTTAGCAGGGTCAGTAATGCTGTAGCGTCGGCCCTGACGGAAAAATGAAATACAACAAATCCCAATCCTAATTTCGTATTTTCGATGCATTTTAACCCTTTCACTGCTTATTTCAAGTTAAAACACAATAATTTACAGTATCAGATACAAACTGTAATGTATAAAACAAAATATCAGGGGAAAGAAGTGACTGGTGCTTGTTTATTTCAGCTATTGATTAAATTCTGTGAGGACCTTTGAAATTGGGGAGTTAATTTACCAAAATGGCAAGCTACTCACATACGTAAAGGACCGTGAGGATGCCGAACGTGGTTGAAATAGCTCTTTAAAAAAAAAACAAGTGTTTTTTTACTGCAAAATAACTTCGGAACAGTAGTTGACAGCTACTTGAATAGTATAATTCGAAGAAGGTGCCAAGCTCTGTGTTTACTGCTGGTCAGACTAGTCAAATGATTGTGCCTCGTATCTTCAAATAGGTTTTTTCCTTAAATAAAGGTAATCTTCTTTAAAATAAATGTCAGATTGTTTTTTTTGTGATACAGACCTACATGTAAAACAATATTATCATAAACAAGGTCATGTTGCGATAGGAAAAAGATTTTATGAAAACAAATTGAACATGTGAACATTTTTGTCCAGGGGCTACTATTACCCCATACCTACGGGGTAGTAGTAGCCCCTGACTCCTACTTTTGAAGTGGCTCTCAGAGGCCATGTCGATTTAGAGGAATCAGAGGAATAGTTTGGTTCCCGAACTCACCGCTAGGCGCAGAAGAGTTCGGTATCGGCCTCGTTTGACCTTGACCTCACGCACAGAATTCTGTGTGTCTGACGTCACAGAGGATTGACTGGTTCCCGGTTCCAACATACCGTGAGCTATGTTAGGATCGCGAACTAGTCTATCCTCTGTGACGTCAGACACACGGATTTCTGTGTGCGAGGTCAAGGTCAAACGAGGCCGATACCGAACCCTTTTGGCCCTAGCGGTGGGTTCGGGAACCAAACTAATCAGAGGAAAATCCAGTCTGCAGCCCATCAGTCACACACGATCACACGACTATTATGTACTAAATATATAAACACAGCCACGTGGTTGTGTAAACGTCATAACAGCTTTAGTGGAACTTGCAATTCGGCACTTTTCTCCTAAAGTGCTGGCATTCGGCCCTCAAGTCATTTTAACTGTCTTATCACCAACCTGGATTATGATGAGTTTATTATAACAACTCAATAGCCAAGGAAATGTTATGAATTAACTATTCTGATAATTTTATATTTTACCTTATGGTGATTTTCTGGATTTTCCAGCCCGATTCCTCTGATTCCTCCGATTCCTCTAAATCGACATGGCCCTCTCAGATGCATATTATGGGTTGCTGTACCATGAATTTCAAGTGATGCAGTCAGAAGAAGTGCCACAACAAGATTCGGGCAGATTTTTTGGTGTCCCTCAAGAAATAACCTGTGCAGTTTACAAAATAGGTGAAAAGGGGGCTACTATTACCCCACTTTACCTTAAATATCGTGATAGTCGACAGATATTAATCAAATCATGACAAATAGTGAAAAGGCACACTCTGAGAAGATAATTCTGCATGAAATCGGGGTGGTTTTTGAGGCCAGTTAGGTCAGGACTATATCGTGAGTGTATTTATGGTCCCTACATTGACAATGTAGGGAACGTCTTGATATCACTGGGTATAGTAGGTAGGAAATTTTTATTTCTATCTATCTTCTTCCACACTCAATTGGGACACGATTCAAAAAAACCCCACTCAATCACTGCAAAATCAAGTAGTACCATCATATCGTCAATATTTGTATGCAGGTCTGAAAGGTTAGATAGTTTCAAAAAAATTAAGTGACGGTGGTTTTTGAAGACCTGAAGTGATGAAGTTAAATATTTGCCTTATTTTTTTTTGTTTGCTTCCGGCTGGTACCATGGATCCATATCCAGCTCGACCACTTTGCCCTTCCTCTGATCTCTGAAGACAGTCTCGTCCCCGCCCAGCCCCCTTTCCCGCCTGGCCTCTTCCCTGCCTCACCCCCGCCCCCGCCCCTGCCCCGCCCTCCCCGCCCATGCCCCTCATTTGTCTGCCCTTCCTCTCTATCTGCCTACCCTGCATGTGTCCTTCACCAAGAAGACATTCCAGGAGGAACCCCAAGAACCTGACTGCTGTGCCACAGTCACACCCCTCCTTGCCCTTTCTTCATTCAATTTCCATTTTCTGATGTAGGGACCATCAAATTTGCTGTCAAGCAAATTTCACAGTTCTAGTTTTATCTGGTGATTTCCTATTCAAGTCATTCCTCCATTACAAATTTTGGCGTAGTTAGGTCGTCAAGCAAGAAGTGACAGATTACAGGGGTCATGTGTGGCACTACTTTCTCGTAACGTTAAAGCCATTACTGGCTCAGAGAGAGCAAGGGTCATTTGTAAAGCTACGCTGGCTAAAGACCAGCGTAGCTAATAATGAATGTTAACATAAGGAAAATGAGAGGTACCTTTGATTATGTAGTTTTATGGATTTTCTGTCGCAATACTCATTACTGAGCTGAACTTCTAACTGCCAATGGAAAATGGAAAACCGAACACTATTAAATTGTCTACGTAGACATATTCTAGGAATGATAATGTGATGTTATGCATAGAGGAGCGAAGAGGAATGAATCTGTTCATTGACGAGGAGGCCCAGAGCACCAAGAAGCCAAAGTCTGATTGTGGCACTGCCGCGGATGGTGATGACTCCATAAGCCTGGAGTTGAAACAAGCCGTGGACAGAGCTGTGAAGGTGAGTGGGTTTTGACGCTGTAGAGTGTAGAGTTAAGGCCGAATTTATTCAAACCCCATGAAAAATTTTAGAAGGAATGTTTAGAAAATACACATCAGCTGAATTGACACGTATTATGCTTCACTGAATGACTTTTAATCGGAATGTACAGAGATTTAAAAAATATGGTCAAAATATCAGTGTAATATCACAATTTCAAAATATCATAAAAAAACTAACTTTCTAAAATGTCAAATATTTGATTCGAAATGGACATCACATCATCCTATGACCGATTCTGAAAATTCTGTGAAGAAAGTTTTTGAAAATCTCACTTCGGTTTAGTGAAATTGCAAAATATCAATTGAATTTTCAAAGATACTTTGATAATTTCAAGACTTTTGAAACAAATTTCATGCCATCAGGCCCACAGGGTCAAAGGAAAAAAGATTCCACGTATTTTCTGACTTGTTCAATCATGTTAGATACTATAATTTGAATATGGCAAAAAAGAAGAAAAAGGCTTCAAAACCATGCAGTTCTTCAAAATTATACAGCAAAAACGAACAGGTATATTCACGCCAATATTTCGTCACAAAGGTTCCATGAGGAGGTTGGTTGTATGAAATGAAATCAATTTCGAATCAAATATCTGAAATTTTCGACAGCCAGCTTTTTCATGATATTTTGAAATTGTGATATCTTCATGATATTTTCACAATATGTTTCAATTTCATGTACATTTCGACTGAAAATCAATAAATGAAGCCGCAGATGTGCAGTGCAACTGATAGGTATTTTCTAAATACTTTTCCTGTAAGTTTTCATGGGGTATGAATAAATTCGGGCTTAACTGTACATAGGTGGTGTTGAACACAGTAGCAACTTGTCTTCTTGGTGAGATCAGGAGGACCTGTAAAATATTTCAAACATGCAATGTCTTGTATAAGGACATACATTTAATGAATACTATGTATGCTAGACTATGCTGCTATGATAAGCCATTTGTTTTCTTCAAAGCACCAGGAGGAGGCCCTTTGACGTGCCCAGGCTGATGAGGATCCCGATGCACTGTGGGGTAAATTGCTGGGCAAGAAAAATCAAGACAGTTCACACGGACATTCGGGAACAATTAAAACTTCAGATCGATACACTAGTACTGCAGGCTTGTAAAGGGAGATGGGTCCCCTCCAAATCACAGCCACAGTTCGTTGCTCAAACCTCGTATGTACAGCCTATAACCCAGCAGCAACAGCAGCATCAAGTTATCCAACAAGGCCTCTATGTACAGCATTTTCAGCCACCAATAGTGCAGAACCAACAACTTGTTCCCCTGGCTAATATTGTTCAACAGCAGCAAGACCAAGTTCAAGTCTTTCCACAGACACCCAAGCGTACACAAGTGATATCATCCCAGGCAGCCATCGAAAAGTCATTACTTGAGTACCCGAATTCACCAGCAATTGGGCCGCAAAGACAACAAGCTGCCCTTCAACCATCACCGAGGGCAGATGTTGCTGGCTTGGGTCAAGAAGTCTCGCCGACCCACAGAGTTATCCTAAGTGGATCTGCGCCATATTAAACATCTACTACCCATTGGTAAAGTGGTATGTATGTCTACCCGTACATACGTACCGGTATTTGATTCATTATTGACCAAATATTATACCTGGCTACATCCTGTATCCCAAGTGCCTCATGGTGTTGTGGAAGGCGTTCGTGATCACGTTGTTTTGACAGGAGACGGCGCACACATTGCAGAAATACTCTGCCATCTTCTGGTTTTCTTTGTTGCCCGTGAAGGGTTGTGACCGTCGGCGGGTTTGACGTCGTGACGTGATCCACAGTGGCTTGTTGCCTCCACTGTCCTGGGGCCGTATGCATAAAACATCTTATGTAAAATTTCCCTTAAATCAAAGAATTTCTCTTAAGTTTTGTCCTAAGAATTACCCTTTTCTTATGTGGTATGCATAAACAGTCTTAAGGTAAGGAAATTCCCTCAAATCATTCCTTATCATAAGCCTCGCTTATGTCGCCCTTACGTACAGTCAGAACTAGTTTGCAACTGATAATCGGCGCGTAGTTGGAACTAATTAGTCACAACTACTAGGAGACATAAGCTCCCGGGCGTCAGCGAGTAACTAGTTGCCAACTAAAAATATGCAGATCCTGAAAGTCGCACATGTTCAACTTCAGCGACTAGTTGACAACTGTATCCTGAAGACAGCCAATGAAATTCGCTTTGCACTCCACGTGGCCTACCGTGACCACGTGACCTAATCACCACGTCACTGAAAATCAAAGGAAATCTTTGTCGACATAAGCACTCAAAAGACGCCGATAACCTAGTTCCAGGTAGTTGCGACCGATCGGTATTTTTCTTGTCGGTGGCGACATAAGTTACCAGTTGCAACTTGTTGACGCTATTTCTATCACAGCGTAGGGCGACATAAGCGAGGCTTTAAGGTACCTCCAAAGGTACCTTAAGTAGATACACGACGGTTCAATGCATGCAGACCTCGAGTTACGCCTTGTGGCGTTGGGCATTTTCAGTAAAAACTTAAGGAGTTTCCTCAGTCACTAAGAAACCTTCTCTGGACAAGATTACGCAATCACTTACCGAACCAATTTAGATTGAATGTGTTTGTAATGGTCGCTCCGATTTGCTGAGATGTGTGGCATAATTGATAACTTAGAATTTAAGGAAGTTTCTTAGACTTGAGAGAAAATACATCCCTAAGGTTTACCTTGCGACGTTTTATGCATATCCCTTAAGAAAAGTCCTTCTGTAAGGAATCCTTAGCGGTCTTAATGGAAAAACTAAGTTAAGGAGCAAGATGTCTTATGCATACGGCCCCTGGTGTGCAGTTGTTGTCCACATCCTCGTAGTCTACCGAACCAGGAGCCATGTATGATCTGCCATTCATTCTGCGAAGAGTATTGTGCATGGCACAAGCCGCCAATACAACGTATTCCACATTCTCAGGCTTCATATCAATCTCACCCTGGAAGACCGCAAATCTACTTGACATTATCCCAAATGTGTTTTCTACGATTCTTGTAGCCCTTGATAAGCGGTAGTTGTAAATGGCCTCCTCGGTCTCCATGCGTTTCGGGTAGGGCTTTAACTTTCGCGGGACATCGGAAAGGCGTCATCCGCCACGAAGTGTGGGGTGACGCACACATCTGTCCCTGGTATAGTCGGATGCTCTCGGGGAGTTCCACTTCTCCTGATTCAATGCCGTGGAATAATGTTGTTTGTCGCCAAACTCCGCCGTCGGTGACCTTGCCTTCACTGCCCACATCCACGTGCATGAAATCGTAGTTGGAATTTACGAGGACCATGAGCACGATACTATGGTATTGCTTGTAGTTATAATACAGGCTGCCAGACTTCTTAGGTTTCTTGATCCTCGCATGCTTTCCCTCCAATGCGCCGATGGCGGTGGGGTAGTGCCACCTATCGCCGAACTGTTTTGCGACACCAAGCCATTCAGCACATGTCTGTGGTAGCTGTATTAGGAGTGGAAAAATGGATGTATAATTGCCTGCTAAGTAATTAAACAATTTTGAACAGAAATATTAACCAGTGAACCTTGCATGTCTTGTATAGACCTATCTTATCGCATAGGGTTATATTTTAAGAAAAGGTTTGAAGTAATACAATAATGTATAATATTTTTAAAAAATACACCTTCACACACTCTATCCCTATGATATTCCAAATTGCTCGGCAAGTCTCATGTATGATGTAGGGCACAGTGCTTTTGCTCACGAGGTACTGATGGCTTAATAAACGACTTTTCACGCCTAGAAGAAAACGAAATCAATACAAAAAAATACAATGATATTGTTGGTGCGGCGACAGTAAATGACAGAAAAAAGTTGAAAGTAATATGCATAAAAAAGCGAGACATTTTCATACTGAATTAATTTTCATAATAATCACTAAATTTCATCATTGTCTAATATCAGTTCTTTTCTTCTATTATTAGAGGACGTACCAGTGGCCAGCAATTTCGGCGTCAGCGACAGTCTCTCTCCCGGTGTTATTGCTACCCGGAACTTGGTATCTTGCTTCCCGATGCTGGGACCGATCTTCTCGAAATGTAAAAGAAGAGGTCGGCGACATTCTCCCTTGTGTCGTCCTGTAGAGAAATTTAAAACTTTTTAAAGTTGGGTGAGCGGATTTAATCTGAATGTGAATGACTGGTCGGCTCAGTTACCAACTGGACCATACCAAACTTTAATATTATATTTCTTAAATGCCTCAGATTAGGATTAAAAAGATTCTCGTTTAAATCACCCATAAGAACAATTTTACCAGAACCATAGGTATCCACAACGCGTTCAATGTTATTACTTAACTTGTTCCAATATTCCACTAAATTGTCAGGATTTCTATAAAGTATGAACGAGCTCGTTCATTTACTATGAATTAAAAAAAACAAAAATGAAAAACAAAACGGAAAAAACGTCGCTCTCGCGTCACCATCTTCATGGTCACTCAATTTCCCTTATACTTAAGCCTTAGTTCAACCTATCTCAAATTGGTGTTTTTTTTAAGACACTGGTCTTCCCCGATGAAAAAAAAACGCCACGCGCTTACACCTATTTTCAGTACATTTCATTAGTTAATAAACATGGCGAGAGAAGTCGCGCCTGCGGCTCAGATTTCGCGGGGTTTTGGTTTATAGCGAATGCGCAATACGTAACACACTCACCGCGCCATCTGCCGCCGGGTTTGATAGTAGTAATTGCCGAGTTATTGCGCTTACACCAATCTAAAAGCCTGGGTGACACACCTGTCTGAATTATCCCCGGTGAGCTCGGCGGGTCTAATAAACACGGGGTTTTCAAACACGAGTCTGTTAGACACAGCCCAAAAGAGGTGTACGCGCACGAAACCTGGGGTTTTGGTGGGTTTGGGATAGGCGAATTTTTTTTTCACACCAGGCTACGCCATCTTGATTTCCATATTTGGCATCCATTCTTCATAATTTATTCCGCATAGAATGTACAAATTCAAATTCAAATTCAAATTCAAATTAAGTTTATTCTCCATAAAATATGTCAGTACATAAAATATAGGATTTTCTTGAATAAACTTGGTGCTACAGTGTGGGAGAAAGATTTAGAAGGATGGTTAGGATCTGTCTCAGGCATGTACCTGACCATCCAGGGAGAGAAAGGATAGGGTGCAGTGCTATCAATATTTACAAAATGGTATTTCCTATGTGTTCTCGTTGTTCTGTCTACGTTTCTTGAAACCTGAGTTGATAAATTTTGCTAGGGCAATCTGGACAGTGTTATCTTGGTTTGACATAATTTCGTTGAATGGCAGGTTGATGAAGACCTCATGAGTGATGCTTAAATCGCTTAAAAGTGCTTCTCTTTCAGTTTTATGGAACTGACAGATGTACAGAAAGTGTTGTTCATCATCAACTTGATTGGCGTTGCAGAAGAGGCATTTTCTTTCAGTGTGGTTGAGTTTTTCATATCTTCCTGTTTCAATTCGAAGTTTGTGATTGCTAATTCTAAATTTTGTTAGGTCGATTCTTTTCTCAATATTATTAATAGTTTCTAGGTAAGGTTCATAAATGTATTGTTGTTTAAAAGTTCTGTATGTTCGGAGTTTGTTGCCTTTGGTTCTGTTGTTGTTATCGATCGAATCGTCATTTAGTTTGGTTAGCCAATTTTGGATGAATATGTCTTGGAATCTGTTCTTTAATCTTGGAAGTTCAGGCTCTATCAGTTGTGCATTATTAAATAGATATGAATAGCCAGCATTATCTAATAAAGTTTTTGTTTTCCCTACCCATGACTTTTTAAATTGGTTTGAGTTGGTATCACTTTGGCTGTTTTGCCACTGGACGCTCTTTTTTAATAATTCATTTGTTGTGGATTGAAGGTGGAGGTAATACCTAATTATCCGATGTGAAATTCGGGTGGCTAGGGGGAACCTTCCTAGCTCAGCTTTAGTAGCCGAGTTGGATGCCATGCGGCCAACCCCAAGTGTTTGTTTGCAAAACTTGGTGTGGAAAGTTTCTAGGACGTTTTCTTCTGGCTTGTCCAGAGCAGTGAAGCCCCAAATTTCGCAACAGTAAGTTATTACTGGCAATAGTAGAGAGTCAAAAAGTTTTAAGGCATTCTTGGGTTTTTGTATTAGGGGGACAGGATACAGCGATTTCATTTTGAAGAAAGCTTTCTTGCCTTTCATTACTAATTCACTTATTGATTGTTTAAAGTTGCCATTGCAGAATATATTTAGTCCCAAGTAGGTATAGTTTTGGACAGTTTCAATGGAATCCGAATTGGTCAAGAATTTGTAGTTGTCTAACAATTTTCCTGGTGTGTTAAATATCATAGCTTTTGTTTTCTTTGTGTTAATTTTCATGCCCCACAGTGAGCTGTAGTGTGATAGCCTGTTGAGCAGATTTTGTAAGCCTTTTGCGCTTGTTGAGATGAGCAGCAGGTCATCTGCATACATCAAACAGTTTATTTTGTGGCCAAGTAACTCTGCTGCATCTGTCATTGGACTGTTTAGGAATGCAGGTAGATCAGATAAAAATATATTGAATAACGTGGGGCTAAGTGGGCATCCCTGGCGGACCCCCTGTGTTGGTTTAATCATTCTCCCTAATTTGGATGAGATTTTTACTCTGGCATAATTGTTTCTATATAAGTTATCTATAATGTGGAATAACTGCCCTTGAATTCCTGATGTATATAATTTGTATAAGAGGCCCTCGTGCCAAACAGTATCAAAGGCTTTTGAAAAGTCAACAAAACAAGTAAAGAGTTTCTTTTTGCCTGTGTTTAGATATTTGGTTAAAAGAGTTTTGAGGATGAAAATATTGTCACTGGTTCTGAAGTTTTATCTGAAACCTAGTTGTTCATGTTTTAGAGTATTATTTTCATCTAGTTTGTTTATTAGTTTATTGTTTATAATTTTACAAAAAAGTTTACCAACACAGCTTGTGATACTTATTCCCCTATAATTGTTCGGTTCGTCTTTGTCACCTTTTTTGTGTATTGGGGTTAGATGATCAATGTTCCAGCACTTTGGGAATATTCCTGTTTTTAGTACCATGTTGAAAATCCTTCTGAGGATAGGGAGCAGTGTTGGAAGACCGGCTTTTATCATTTCATTAGATATAGAGTCTGGGCCAACAGCTTTTTTTGGTTTCAGATTTTTTACTTCTTTAATTATTTCTTTCTCAGTGATTTCAACTGCTGTGCCAGTGCATGTAATATCTCTTTTTCCCCTGAATTCAGCCAGTGAAGTGGCAATGTTGGACCTGAATTGTTGCACAGAGGAGATTGGTTCTGTTGGGTGTTCTCTGTCAGGCTGGTTAGGTGCCCTCAGTATTTTTTCAAAATGGTCACCCCATTGTTTGAGGGTGATATCTGATTCTGAGTGACTTTCTACTGTGCACGACTGTTTCTTCAGGGACTGTAAGAGCTTCCAGTATTCTTGAGGGTTATTTTCACGGTAGGAATCAATTTTCTCTAAGAGAGAGCTATAGTCGTTTTTCTTTCTCAATTTCATTTCTTTCTTGAGTTGTTTTTTGGTTGTAAAGAATTTACCTCTTAAATATGGATTCTCTGGATTTTTCTGCATCAATTTGGCATAGTGTAGTGCCCTATTTTTTAGTCCAGACAGTGAATTAGTAAACCAGGGTTTGTTTTGTTTCTTAGCACTCTTCCCGCAACGCCTCTTTTTCTGGAGAGACAAACAAGCAGCCTTGTTCATGATGGACCCAATTTTTTCAGCTAGTTCATGAGGGTCTTCTAAGCTATGTATATTGTCAAACTCACTGATAACATCAGGTCTATTTAAAGCCGTAGTGAATTTATCTTGGCTGTCAGTGTCCCATCGAAATGCAGTTGGTACGCTATCACAAGGTTCTTCATCAATGCCAATTTGTTCCACATCACATGCATGACGTGAATGCTGTATGTTTTTTGGAAATTTCATTGTCAATGAGATAGAGCAATGGTCAGATAGTAAGGTAAGATTATTCACACTCATGTGATGACAAAATTTCATGAAATCAGCCTCTGCTATAAAGTAGTCTATAAGACTGGAACCATTGTAAGCATAGCAAGTTTTCATGCCCAAAAAATCACCTTGTTTTGTTTACCTGATGATCTAAACTATTGCGGTCGATGCTAACATCTGTCTTGTAGTTGGCAGGTAATGGAATATAATTGGCTGAATCATTTACGATGAAGTCCTGCCTGTGTCCTACTCTGGCGTTTAGATCACCAGATATTAATACATAGCCTTTTTTAGAGCAAACATCCAAGTCATGTTCCAAGTCATCAAAATATGTGTTTTCCACATAAGCAAACCTGGGGGAATTGCCAGGAGGAATGTAGGTTATTGGAATGTAGCTCTTGCAGAATAGGATCTTGAAGTTTACAGTTTGACAGACCCTGGATGTTCCAGGTGGAGAATTGCACTATCATCGTATTGTGAGTTAATGCAATGAAATGAGATGAAGCTCCCACTTACTTCCAACATGTACAAAGAGTGGCAATATTATGAACAAGAGCAGACAATTTTAGAACTATGTGACTAGTAAGTCATCACACATTGCGATGATTGTCAAACATCACTTGATGTGATTTACATGATTGTCAAACTTTTAAACATCACAAATACTTTCAAACATCAATCAAAAGATAGAAGGGTGCAGAATTTCTGCAAGATACCTACGCACAAATGCAATATTACACATTATGACATACATGTATACTCTCAGTCTCATCATTAATGATGTAGCATGGTGATCCCCACAACCGTAATATTAAACACAACATGTGATTAAATTCTTGTCTATAACGTAGGACGATGCAACCATGAATATTGGAAATTTGACATGATTGATAATAAAAGAATCCTTATTCATGTAATCAGACTAAAGTGGCTAATATGGAGCCATAGTGTTTCCCTGAGATCAAGTGTGAAGTTACACATTCTTGATATAGTTCATCAGACCTTCGAGGATTAGTTTTAGATTTGGATCCACGTGTCCTCTCGAATTTCTCTGTTGAGTGAATTGGTTATGATGACTGTCCTCAAATCTGCGATTCCTTGGCTGAGTGCTATAGTCCGACTTGCGTTTATTGTGTTCGTACTGGCTGTCTCTTGGAAAAGTCCTTTCTCTTTGACCCTGGGTGTCTTGGCCTCAATATTCCAATGATGTTCCTAAGGAGGATTGACTGTCCCTGCCGTGAGTAGTGTATTCCATCTCTATGGAATGATGACCTGTCGTATTGAGTGTGGTGATTGATGCATGTTATTCCGTACTCGTAACACATATCCCGAATGCAATTGTTCAGTAATCCTGTGACCTCTACTTCGTTTTTGCCTCTGTCAAATCTAGGGGGAATTTGACAGACTATGAGCTTATTTACACCAACCCTTCTTACCAGTGCCTCAAGTAACTGGGCATAATCATCGGTAGCCTCCGTGTTGCCGTTCGAAACATCATTTGTTCCAACATGAAGCAAAACTGAGGTGATGTCTTCTCTCAGCCGACTAACTTCGAGTATTGCATCATTGATGGTTGAGCAATGCAGTCTTCCCGAATTGCTGTCCCTGAAGAGTTTACCAGGATTCAGGAATCTCGTGTTAGAAGCACCAAGAATAACGTGTGCGTAGTTTACTGGGTTTACTGGTGCTGATCTTTCTGGCGAGTATTGCAATGAGGGTTCTCTGGTTGCGGGTGTGACTGAGTTAGGGTCCGGAGGTGTTGCAGGCGGCGGTGGAGTGGGTGATCCAACATCTTTCATTGGTTCTTGCTGGGGCACACCATTAGAGTCGCTGACTGGATTGGCTGCCAGACTTGAGAATCTATTAGTCGTAGGAATGTTCGTAAACGTCAGCTCATCATCACTGTCTTTAGTTTCTGTTGTGATGTTGACTTCGTCCGGAACTGTCACATCTTGAGTCGCGTGGCCTGGACCTGTGGTAGGACGGTTTGTGTCTGCTAGGATTTCGGAGCACTGCTTCTCTTGAGCTTTGAGGCGAGCCTCAAGTTGGTTTTGTTTAGTTTCAAGAGATTTCACCTTTGTCATAATTGTTTTTATATTGTTTTGCATTTGGTCGACTGACAGATTCATTTGTGCCTGGAATTTTTCAAATTCGCTTCTTTTTACGTATGAGTTCTCAATGTCCTCAATTTTAACTGCATCATCAAGTTTCATCGTGATAGTCTTCTGCTCTGATTGAATGTTCTGAATAGCAGATTAGAATGGTTGCGATGTCCTTTGATACATCGTTTTCTGGCTGCAGTCTTGGTGACTGTTTCTTGTTTGTTTACTGACTTGGCTCACTAGGACGGGTCTCCTGTTCACTGTCGGCTTTCTTATGTGGAAAGTCACTGCGTGTCGACGCGACAACATTTGCAGGCAATTCACAAGATGTGGGTCCTGACTGCGGTAGAGGCGGCCATTCTGATTGTTCATCGAGCTCGAGTTCCTTTCCTTGATTAGAGTTGATTGTGGAACTAAATGTCTTCATTTTGGTCAATTCATTGACGACTTCCTTGAGTATCGGAAATTCCTGGACAGACCATGGCACCCAATAGTTCCCTTGAATTGACACAGCTTGTGTTGTTAGATAGACACGAATTGTGAACAATAGTTCATCCGATTCAGAGGTGGTGACTTTGACGTGGATACACACTTCTTCGACGAATTTATCTTCACCTCCCGACTTGGAAGTGACATTTTCCCAAGTACAGTGGAAAGATTCACTGCCACCAATTTGGTGGTAATATCTAGTAGAGAGTGCACACAGCCAGCAGTTCAAACGTTCCTTGTTAGGAATTCGAAAGGCCGCCATTTTGGCCTTTTCTTTGTACTGGTCAAAATCAATGTCCTCGAAAGGAGCCTGTCCTATTTTGTTCTTCTGCTTAGGTTTATTGAATTGTGTTATGACAGAGGTCATGGATTCAATTTCTGAGATTACCTTCTCGTCAATTTCGGCGATGATTGCCTGCAGTTCAGTTTTTTGAAATGGTAATTTTCGACAGTGCATCGATTCGTCGTTGGGCGCCATTTTGAATTCTGAAAAGGCCGCCGATATTCGATTCTGTGCGAGTAAAACGGTCGGAAATTCGGAACAGTTCTCATCGATTGGAGCGTATGATTGGGTTGTAGTGGATCTACAGTCTTTAAACTTTCATGTGGACATGTCGAAAGTTCGTGGGAACATCAAAGCAGCATTTTTTAAGCGAAAATAAGGAGCGCGATGTGCAAATTCAAACACATCGTCGCAGCGCCCTCTATATTACCGTATTACCCTCTACTTTTACCGTACTGTAGTACGTATAGACATGGCAGGTTTCAGCGTGTGCTTGATGCAGCAGGTGAACGAGGTTTAACCTTCATAATCTCCATTTGGGCACCTTGTTCCTAGGTGCTCTGAACGGAGTTTGCAACGCACCGCGCTCCGCCACAATCATAACAAAGACCAGAGTCAGCGCGGGAAATTTAGTAAGTCCGTTGCTAATAAACAAGGGACTTGCTGCCGGTGTGAAGGGAAAGAATGTCGTAGGAAAAACTGTCCTGGGAACAAAAGATCCTATTGTTACATTTTAATCTCTGGCATTTTAATCTCTCTTTAATCTCATTTTAATCTCTCTTTAAGATGGGGATTTGGCCTAGTGGTTTAAGGCGTGTGCCCCTGAGTGCTGGCGATTGATGCCATATGCGAGGGTTCGTGGGTTCGATTCTGGTAGGAAGCAATGTCTTTCACCTCAGAAACCCCATTTTCTATTTCATATTTTTAATCTCTGGCGATTGGTTTCTATACCCATGCCGGTTATTCCGTCATTCAACAAGAAGTGGACACTTTTACCGGGGGACACACTCAACTGCTAGACCGGAGGTCCCTTGGCCTCAGTGTATCATGATGATATACAAGAAGCATGACATACATGAGAAGATGGCCTACATTTACAATACATGTGTTGCCCTACATAGCAGACAAACAACAAGCTCCCGCGATAATTTGCGCGCTAAAACAAAAGAAACGTGCCAGTCAGAGCAAAGTGCAAACCGCCATGAAAAAAGCACCTAGGAACGTGGTACCTAATCTTTGTTATCATGGTAAACCTCGTTCGCCAACTTCGTTCCACGAACAGGCATGGTATCTATGCGGGGAATTCCCAAACATCATTCACCGAATAAATTATGAAGAATTACGCCAAATATGGAAACCAAGATGGCGTAGCCTGGTGTGAAAAAAAATTCGCTTGGGATAGGTGGAAGTACAACTTTAGTGAACTTAAAGCTGACCTATCGGCACAAAAAGCCCCCATGCGACGAGCAAGAGAATTGCAAACGCCCTGCAGACACCTCAAACGAAGGCTCAGAACATGATATACCCCACGACGCCAGGAGGGCGCCACCTTATTTGCCTTCGAGCTTTAGAGGTGTCAACATCATCTGGTGAGCTCCTGCTGAACAATTTTCTTAAAGTAAAAAGTTTGACCCAGCCGGGAGTCGAACCCATGCCCTGTTTTCTTTGCTCCACCGTCTTACCCGTTCGGCCACCGAACTTGTTGGAAGGCTTCTCTTGTTTTCTCTTCTTCGTAGTATTATTACGTAATTCGAAGGTCTGCGTCTATTAATAACAAACACAAATCATGTTTCTGTCAGCTGGCTTGTTGGCCGAGTGGATAGAGTGGTGGATTACAGATCAGAAGATCGACGGATCGAATCCCGTCTATAAGTCCAAATGAGTACAATTGTTTTTCTTTGAATAGTGTGAGAGGTATGCGGAGATGTGGACAGCTCTGTTGCCTGAAGACAAATACCTTCCCCGTACATGACGAGGAAGGTAGGCTTCAGTTCATCGCGTATGGTATGGGTACGTCACGCGTCTCTGTTGCGTGACGTCGGGTGAATGACGTTACGTCTTCACTGCATGCCTTCAATGACGCTGCGCCACGTCCTCGGAAGATACGAGGACGGTACGTGCATGACGCTGCATGTAGTACGCGGATGGTGCGCAGCGCGGAAGGGAGGTCAATTGTGCAAGGTACTGTAAATCTGGTAATATGATATTCAAATATGGAAGTCGTAGCTTCAGATATCCTCTGTGCGATTATTAAAGCTGAACTTAATAGATAAAAACAGCCTCTGCGGTGTTTTAAAAAAAGACAGCCACGCCACTGCGCGGCATTGGTTGGAAATACAAACAACCATCCGCCATGTTTCGAACAGCCACCGAATATCAATGGCTACACCAATACGCGATTAATCACCTGTTGGACTTGACTAGCTAGACGGACGTCCTTGCGTTGTTCGAAATTTCGATAAACAGGAGAATTTTGGTAGACCTGTATAACTGTTGTCTTACAAATGTTTAGGCTTAAACAAGTCCAAGTTAGACAGGCGAAAAACACCTTTTATAAGTTCCGGCCACTATTTTTACATGCTGGAACCGATGGAGCTCTTTCGAGCTATACGTTGGGCGTTGGAAGTAATGAAGTCTTCAGGTGGTGCCCATGGAACTCTTTAGATCTCCATGTTTGAATTTGTGATTAAACTCTAGGTCTGCATGTTTGAATGGGGAACTTTCCTACCGTCAGAGGCCACTACGAGTTAGCGGTCCAAGAACGTCATGAAATTTGACGTCACAGGGCAGAAATGCATGCCACAACGTCGTCCATAATGACGTGGACGTCGTGGCTCACGCATTTTGACGTCAGATTTCATGAATTTTGTGACGTTCTTGGACCGCTAGCAGGCGGCCTCTAACGGCAGGAAAGTCCCCCATTGTTTCAACATTTCGGAACCCACATGTTTGAAGCTTTCAATTGAATCACTTCGAACATTTGTACTCAAATATCTAATCAGCATCGTCTGTACGAAGGAAGTTGCAGCAGGTTTTGACCTACATGTATGACCGTCTAAAAGAAGTATTTGACAATTATCTATCATTCTTGTATTATTTCAGTATCACCATGTAATGTGCCAATAGAAATGATAGACTAGAGGTCTTTATCATTTTATTCGTTTATTTTCCATTCAAATTCATCCTGAGCGGGATTCTTAATGCTCGCTCCCTCAGTCACCGCAGTACAATTTGTACTCCGGTGACTGTACTACACACACC
This sequence comes from Notospermus geniculatus, assembly GCA_002633025.1. NCBI lineage: Eukaryota > Metazoa > Nemertea > Pilidiophora > Heteronemertea > Lineidae > Notospermus > Notospermus geniculatus. The sequence goes on along the minus strand of NMRB01000452.1, from coordinate 158,826 downwards.
CTGAGTATGAGGATATTGGTGTGTTTGTACTACAAACACCCCGAGTATGAGGATATTGGTGTGGCCAATCTCAGAACGCCATTTGGAGTCGCCCTAATATGATAGGTATTACACATACATTTTATCGTATGTCACACAGTGCTGAACTAGCACATCATGACATGGGATATTTCCACTCAGTTGAGGACAGTCTTTGCTGCATGCGTCGTCTAGATTGTATATCATCTTCAGCAACAGTATTTTTCGTGTGTAGTTTTTTTCATTGACGTGCTGGGTTAGCTCTGTTTAACCACTGTGGATTGTGTGTAACAATTGCTGGACAACGTGCGATGGGGCGGTAGGATGATGAACATTTCTGTAAGGACTAGTTCCCGATCGCTGATAATATCAAAGGCCTATTACTTGCAGCCCATTTGAAAATTAGGAACGCTTAGATTTTTTTGCCACGTTGTTGTATACATCGTCATATTCTAAGTAGGACTGGCAATATCACCAAGACACACAAATTGTACTTGCATATAAAGAAGGGAAGACTCTTTTGATTGAGCAAGTACCATCAATTTCAATGATATGACGTATTATGTCTAGTCTTCGAAATGAATTTATGATTCAGTAGAGAGCAGCACCAGGTGTCATCATCTTGGCAGAATGATATTGTTATATTGGTCTCGTTATGGAGTTTCTGTTTTTTTCTATTTCCCCTGATATTATGAAAATTAGCAGAAAAAACTATTTTTTAGTTTATTTTTAACCGTTTCACGGCCAATCCTACGATATCGCAGTATCAGTTAGGTGCCCGACGGTGCCACACCTTTTTGCTCATAACTCAGTTATTATTGGTCTGTGTGAGCTGAAAACACGTGCAAATGAAAGAGAGTTTAATTTTAGTTAAGTTGAGCGCCTTTTCTTGCGCCTTTGCCGTAAATATAGATGGAAACAACTGCGAAACTCGAAACTGGAAGCATTTTTTTTCAAAAGTCGGGCAAAAATACCTTCGAATGGGCTCTGTTACTGCAATCGACATTGTTTGAAAGGGCCGTAATGCTATTGAGTCAGACCAACTTGTTCAGTTTCCACATCCCACCTCGGGAAAGTTTGAGGAAATTAGTTGTAGGCCAGTGTGCTTAAAACTGGCCCTGTGGAGTGGCAGTGCTCGCCTGTTCAAGACGCTGCTGAGTGTGAAAGTTACGTCGCAGAGGGCTTCATTGGGAGTCTAAATAACCAGCGTGGTCTTGTCTATTTACTGTTGCATTGCTTCGAAATCATGTATCGTTAAGGAGTAACCGCAAAATCATTAGACCCATGTCATTTTTGCAGTAATGATCGGCCACCAAAGAGTTAATGTTCTTTTACTGTCTTTGTGAGAAATATGATTTTTCCTTTACATTATAATTTCGAACTGATGGGGGACATCACTCAAATGGCCTTGACCTTGCTTGATGATAGTTGGGATGAATTTTCCACGAGCTCTGAAGTCCCTTTCTATCAAACTAGTGTGTCGTCTAATTTAAAAAGCTGACGGCGTAGAGGATACTAGTAAATACCTTTGAAACGATACGCCATTGGATATATGGTGTCTGCAAAAGCGCATTTTAAAATATGTCCCAATCTGCAGAAAGTTTCCAAGCGAGATTCAGAGTCATGTGCATAATTACATGCATCACAACCATTGTCCGCTTGACTGTCTAAAAAAATAAAACTTTCGAACCCAAGCCAAGAAGTACCCCATTACTAACCCGAAGGCCAAGATTCGACTAATACATGATACATGATGATACAAACTACAACGTAGAATCCTACGTCGTAGAATCAATAGTGTCCTCAGAGCACAAACAAGAGGACAAAATATAGAGAGGTTCTGAGATCGAATCGGATAGCGCTGACGACGTTGCCCGTTCTCGATCTCGACGACTAGTGTACGTCCTCACGTCGCTCTGCGGAAACATCGTGTTAGAGCAAATCTGAACCCAGGTTTATGTGCCTTGGCTATCCAGCTTTGAGAAAAGTCATGTCACCAAAAAAGCCGCGCTTATTTTTTTAAACCTCCCGTGCGCTGCTTTTAACGACGTAGTTCAGCTTTAAGGTCAGGCAGCGGAGACAAGATAGAATGGCTGCACAGTTCCGGTCGTTTCGTGAGGAATCCAGAGGCAGGAAAGACAAGTTGAAATCTATTGAAAACGAATTGTGACTCCCTGTCAAATAAGTATCATGAACTTGTAGTACTAGTGGACATGGAGAAACCTGACGTAATAGCACTAACTGAGAGTGGTTAAGCCAAAATTCACGACTGTGAAGTTCGAGGCAAAGGATATAGCAACGTCGGGATTTCAGGGACCTTTTCAAAATTTGGATACGGCAGGTCGGGGAATATGCATGTATATTAAAGAGCAGAAGAGGTGGAAATTCAGTCAAATTTATCATGTTTATCGGAAAAGACTCTCAAAGGCCACCCACCCTAGCGTGACTCAGGGGATCCCCTGAACACATTACGAGGGGTGGCAATGTTCAAATTCAAGATAGCGGCCACCACGGGGCGCGACTTATTCGATACCGTCTAGAAATATCAAATCAATCTCAAACTCAATCTCTCTATTGGCCTTTGTGCATGGAGCGGGCGCGTTTCGGATCGAGACTTGATCGAGGAGGGTTTGGTCATTTTCCCCGTGTAAGAGCGAAACAACTTACGTACACCTTCCTCGAGCCAGTTCAAAATGCCTGATAGTAATATATCGTACGGGATTGTCTGGGTGTTTAGCCTCGCCACTAATGCAATCATTCAGACGATATGTGCGTCACATCGGAGAATTGCGCCTAATTTTGAACATTGGTGTGTCTCATTCCCGGATTAGTTTCTCGTCACGCTCAATACTTTTCATTGATATTTGGTATTTTCTGTAACTAGGAGAAATGGGGAAGTTTTTAAAACAAATATGACATTGTTATCCAGCACGGCGTATCTATGCGATTCCATTGAATTTCAGCTTTCTCAATCATTAATTTTCATGCAAAAACGCTGAAAATTGGATATAACCTTGACCATTGTAAATGACCTTGACAGCCCTAACATATAACCACTTAAACAAAATAAACATCATTTGTAAAGGCTAAGATAGCGCCATTTTTAAAATACACGAAATATGGCTTCGGTTTCCATGGAAACGGGATTTTCTCAAAACGCTCAAGGGTACCAGAGTGGCACCCGGCGGATTCTGAAACTCTGTCATTTGGAGATATCAAATAAAATGCCAAAAAATTGCTGTTATCCAAAATGTCACGCTTTTTTGAAAATCAGGGTCAAGACTATCACGAATATAACCTTAACAATAACCTTACAATAGCGGGATATTGTTTGGTGCACTTGCACTCCTAGGGCGGTGATTCCTGTCACACCTGGTCTCTCCAAGCTGTCTTTTGTCCATGAATCGATCGACTTGTCAAATAGGCCATGTTTGAGAAATGATCGAAACACACACTGTTATACGCAGCAGACAACGTACTGCGGGGCTAGACTGTTAGATATACCATATTGAGTTAATACGGCCAGACGACCAGTTTTTCTGTACATCGTTATGTACAAACTATAACGACGCAGTTGATGGATACCATGGCGGGTTTATGAGTAGGATAAGGTAGGCACACTACCGTACTTCATGAGGTGGTATGTTGTCGCTTGAATGTTCTGGAATAGTGGGTAGATGATATGAACATGAGAGGAATCTAGAAAACAGACAAGGATGCGGAATTTACATGTACGCTAACGACGGCGGCTGGACACAAAATCACAATATCAGGTAGGTAATATTGGGGCCGTCCATTTAGTACGTAGCCTACGCACCAACGAGAAAGGGGGTTGATACCAATGCGTACAGCAAGCGTACAGGAGGACGGGGTCAAACATAAAGCGTACGCAGGCACCCAAAGTACGATTTTTTTCGCCAAAGGATCACCGGAGCGCTGAACTGACGATCGCGCGCTGACCGCACCTGTGCCAATTATGAACTAATATACACACATCAGTAGTGGGGAAGTGGGACACCCTAATCCACGTTCCAAGTTCCACCCAGAATCAAAGTTTCTGGTCTGCAATTTAACCTACCCTAAATATTTTGTAGGAATTTTTTACCGAGTATGACGGGAAACATCGTCCCATTTTTGTCGTATGGGGAAAAAATCCACGAATACAAGTATGTTCTGCCCTATTCTTCTTATAGAATAAATAATTTGCTATAGTTAATAATTCCTATCGTTTACGCCTTAGTAGCGGATTATTGTACAACTGACACTTTGTGCCCCTTTGTCAGCATGGAAGTTAATAGGTCAATCCTACAAAAAAATATGACCCCGTCACGGCTGCCTGTAGGGTAAGGCCCAGCAGCTGTGGTGTAGGCCTTGGTATTGAGTGATAAGTTTCTTTCTATTGCATTGGTTCAGGATCTTTGGCAAGGAAGAACATGAGAACGATAATTTATGATCAATCTATACATGTATTAGCGTAAAGGGCGCCGTACACGATACATTTTTTTCCTACAAATATTTTTTAGGAATTTATTTTACCGTAAATGACGGGAAACATCGTCCCATTTTTGTCGTGTAGGAAAAAATCCACAAATAGGTTCTGCCCTATTTTTCTTGTACAGTAAAATGCTATAGGAAATAATTCCTATTGTGAACGCCGTGGTAGCATATTATTGCACATTCTAATATACCTTGGAATCTCGTGCATATGATTCAAGTGAATAATGCATTAGCCTCATTCTGAATGCAGCGGGTCTGGGTGACACAACCAATACCCCCGCTCACTGTTCCAAAATGGCGTATGGCGTCCAACATTTCTCGCTTCGAGCATTCAGCGAGGTGGTGCAGCGAATGTCGGCCAGATGGATACTGAGTGACCTATCCCAAAGGCATTTTGTACCGTTGGGTAAATTTCCTGCGGATAGTCCGTTGAAGAAAGCACCCTGCGATCTCATTTCGACTCCTGCAGCTTGCTATTAGCGCTGCACACAGGTGTACACGATATAGGCACGATGTACAGGTCTGTACACACAGTGCGTGATTCACTGATGCCGCGTCATTGACGGAGCGTCCTCCCTGATATTTTAGGCCTATTTGCAATCAAATTGCACAGAACCTAAATTTTATGAATGTAGTTAGTTTAAGGTATTTTAGAATAGAAATTAAGCGATCGGCGTCGGGTCTTGATTGCGACACCAAACGCGCTCTGGTGGAGCAAAAATTTCGTCCAAACCCAAAACTACATTTTAGCTCCACCCTCGCGGGTTCGGTGTCGCAACCAGGACCCTCCGCCTCGGTTAATTCCTTTAACTGACGCATTGGGTGAGGTCAAGTGTTTGTGTGTGTTAATGTGTTAACAGAATCCGTCTGTTAACAGATCTGCTAACTTCACCAGCTTAACATGGAATTCAGGTTAACAGGCTGTTATCAGCGTGTTAACAGGCTGATAACAGCCTGTTTACGTGCTCTTGACAGCCTGTTGACATACAGCCTGTTGGCAAGGTGTTTGGCCACCAGCATGCATCATTACACAATCAAGCCATCTATGAAAAGAAGCAGCCTTCTAACATTTCCATCCCCACAAGATCTTGCGACAACTCTTCATATTCGTCTGGTTGAGGAAGAAAAATACTCTGTGGTGCAATATCCATCAGGAAATCCACAACTTCATGGGTGTGAGCAATCACGGTGGGCTTGGCAACTCCAATGGCATAGCCAGCCTGCCTGCCTATAATATCCCCCAGATGCCACGTAGCGCAGTGCTGTCATAAATTTCTCCCTAAACTTAAACCAAAACTTCCTACCACGATCTCGCCAGGCAAAAGTCATCAGTAAGTTCAGTTATTTGATCTTCTGACAGGCGAAAGTGGACAGATTCCCAAAAAGGGTCAAAAAAGGTCCAAAGTCGGGATCTTGAAAACTTTTACCCAAAGGGTGTCATCATGGGTATCATTTTGGAGCTCTATGAGAGCAGTGTTGAAAAAAAGTATTTTCATCCACCTGCAGCCCCCGTGGAACTAGTGGGAAGGGGTCAAAAGTCCGATTTGTGGCCCTTTTTGACCCCCTCAAGGGTTGCAGTGTACATTTTGAGGAATGAAACCCATGTCATGTTGTTGTACTCACTGAGACCTTTAATTTGATACCCATGTTGATATGATTTGAAGACATGAAAGTTTTTACCCCTACTGTTAACCCCTTTGGCCCTCTAAAAAGGGCGGCCATCTTGGAAATGTGCAGGTTTTGTCGTGTGGTAACAAGCTGAATGTGTTCAGCATGTCCATCTTCATATAAAACAGGAGGAAATGTTTAGTTACCAGAACTACGCTACGAAAGTGAAAAATAAATGGGCATGTCTCACGGCCTATATGCGGGTTCATACACTGAAGCCCCAATAGGCCCGCAATTTCGAAGAAAAAAATTGGATGAAAAACGTGATCGTGTACAGCGGGCATTAGTTGTGGTTCAAACTTATGGAATATTATGCAAATATCAGTGAGTGAACTCATGTACTTTCGGGGAACCCCCAAACCCCCTTGTTGGTGCACAGTCCTTCCTATCTATAGTCCAGCGAAGCCTTCGCGCGACCCAATGGAATGCGGAAATGCGAAATCTAGCAACAGCTTGCGGCTACCTAATTACGCCATCTACCCCCGCGTTACCAACGGCGATCGCCTGCACATGACTGGGCACTATTTACAGTCTATTCGCAATTCATACATTCTTTGGTCATTCTACAGCGTTTACACACTAGTAAAGGCCTCATGAGAGATATGCTGCCTGAAATATTCGTCTTTGCGTGTAAAAGTGGAGCAGAGTACCGGTATAATTTGATCACGCTGTCCAATCGGTTATTCAAGAGTCGTGTGTTGAATAAGATCTGTGGTCATCCTGTGGTTTGTGGTAAGCCTACTTCCGCATTCCTTTTGGTCGCGCGAAGGTTGCGCCGGACTTTACTTTTGTTTTGGTATGGGATTTTTCATATTGTTCATTCATTCACACACACACAAGTCATACTGTTGTAGGCCTAACCATTAAACCGGTGCAATTTTTTCAGCAATGACACTGCGCCGGTTTTACAGCTCAAACTCGCTAACGAAAATGAGTTACAACACCAAATTTCTCAGAGAGCTGCAGTAGACCACTGAGATCCGACTGTACGCCTTACTTACTCAGATTCGATGACATTGCTCTCTCCTGTGTTCGATTTTTGTAGCCTGTCCTGTTCATTTTCTTCCGAGTCAGCCATTTTGACACGGAGGTTTGGAAAACGCGGACTCGGAATACGGGGATCGCACGGCTTCGCGCAGTACTGATTCCCCAGCGTGACTGAGCACCATGTGCTGTGGAGCGCAAAAACACAAAAGAAAACGCGTCGCTCCGCGTCGCGTACGCACTAGTCTGTCACCGCCTTTAGTGAGCCGCTTCGCGGTTCACTGGGTTGTGACGAGTTAATATCGATCCACACATCAGAGTGCGTCTCAACATAATGCATGCGCCCTTCTGGGAATCCCGAAACTCGAGGCCAAGCTACCCTCACAATGCTATCGGACACGCAAGAAAGCCTGGATCGAGGTCTCAATTCTGTTGGCATTTTCCCTTTGCGCATTTTGATTTTTGCGCAAAATCAAGTAAGCGACAAAAAATATGACCCCATCACGGGGTCATATGTTTCGTCACCACAATAACATTTACGCTGCAACGTAGTATTTCCTAATAAATAAATGGGATCATCTACGGCGGGATACGAAATATTTCCTTCCCAAAAAATGGATGAGAAATCGTACGAAATATTTCGTAGGAAAATTATGTATCTTGTACGACGGCCTTAAAAACAGAAACAGATCATGATGGCTTGTTGTACTTGACTCGATGGCGCGATGACTCGAAGGCGCGAAGAAAGCCAATTAAATTACCTGTATATTGATGGGTGCATGCCTTATTTTAATTCAAGTTCCACTTCAAAACACTGGGTTACGATGCAACATTTTTAGGAAGATGAAATAAGCTACCTCTGGCATATTTTTATAACCATCGTTAGACATGTTAAACCACATACCTACATGTATTCCCATTTTTAGTATAACTCTAAAGCTGCATTTAGCTGACACGCGGAATGCGGTATAGGGCCGCGGAATCCCCGGCGGAAGCGATTTGTTGTATGCGAAATGCATTGAACTTTCCGCTTACCGCGTTCCGCAATCCGCATACCGCGTGCAGCTAAATCCAGCTTTAGGCCGTGACGTCATTGGCGTTTAGAATGCATGATTGTGGTTGTGCGTGAAGCAGCGGAATTCATTCAAAATTGTTTTTTTTCGTTCAAGTGTTTTGAAGAAGTAGTACAGTCCAGGAATTTAATTTTCATTACATAATAAATATATCTAAGAATTGTAAAAATCTGTTCCAAGATCTGAAACTTTTCGTCCAAGATTGTCACGTGCGTCTTGCCAAGATGCATGTGACCACAAAACTGATGACGTCATGAAGTACATGAACAACCCGGGTGCATTTCGTCATTTTCATGAATTTACTTTTTGCGTGGCAGCTCTGACACATTGGGAAACTTCCGGCATAGAACATGCAGTAGGATCATTGCTCAAAAGGGCTGAAAATTACCGCTATACCTCCTCCGGGGTGTGCAATAGGGAGACAAGACCAATTCCAACAACTTTTCAAAAGGGACCCATAGTAAATTCTCAAGGACTTAGGAGCTATAGGCCTA
>NMRB01000452.1:110441-149856 GCA_002633025.1 Notospermus geniculatus | reverse complement strand
CAATCAATACAGAGTTGGATGATTTTGAAAATTGGCCAGGTGTGTTCTCTGAGCTGTAAGCTTTTCAAAAATGTATGCCATGATGTGTGCCATGACGATATTGTCGGCGCTACATGCTTTAGAAGATGATGATGTGAATATCGACGTCGCTCCAGGTCAGGCTCCATGGTAGCCTGGGCGCCTCACTGGTGTGTGAGACCTTGGGAGCTAAAGGCCTAGTTCGAGGCTACCCTTCATTTCATGATTTACGCTGAATATCAACCTCACTACACTTCTTGGTAGCTGGGGACACTACGTCGGTCCACTTCCGCCGTTGAGCCATACCATTTCTTAAAAAAAACAGCTGAATTTCATTCAATAATTTTGGCGGTCATCGAGTCATCGCGCCATCGAGTCTTCGCGTCATCGAGTCAAGTACAACAAGCCGATCATGATCATGGTAATTTACCGACTCTGAACGAGTGATACAAACTATTGATTGCAACTATGGAATCATATAGTTTGTCTGTACATTGTTATAAAAAATAAACAAACTCATCTATTCATCAATCACTTCTTCAACGCTTGTCAGCAGCTAACCTGGCATTCATACGAATCATAGTGTGGTGTGCAAATTAGGGTACCGGTAGGTGAAATTACGGACTGGAACTTTGATTCTGTGTGGAACTTCGAACGTGGATTAGGGTCTCCCATCAGTAGTCATATTTATGTGTTGTCGATAATAGGCCGTATTCAAAAAGGGTGTTTAGCCTAATCAGCGTACAAATTCTGCATTACACAGGTTAAAGGCCTAGAAATCTATTATTCTGCCTTCTGTATGCTGCCTGATCTCTTGCATTTAGCCACACGATGATTACACGCGTCTAACATTCCTGCTTCTAGTGTGGGAGGACAAAAGAAAGAAAGTGGTGTTCAAATTCTAGACAAGCCTTCCTGATCGTTCAACATTTCCTGTGTACTCTTGCACTTAGACGCAGGATAGTTAGACGCGTGTGATTATCCTGCGGTTAAACGCCTCTACTGAAGCACCATACAGACATCAGACAATAGTTTTCTAGGCCTTTAACCTATGTTATGCACAATTTGTACGCTGATTAGGCTTAATCGCGCCATGATCACCCTTTTTGAATATGGCCCACTATGTTTCAAGTTCAATTGGTTTTGGCCGATACTCGGGCAGGTCAGACGGTTTAAACCCCGCTGGATTCTAGTCCTACCTCAGAAGTCACAGGGCGTACAGAAAGGGGAGGGGGTGATAGGCCTATCAATGCGTAGGCCTACACGTGCGTACAGGGGTAGGGGGTCCAAAAATCGGAATTTTGGTGCGTACGTACTAAATGGACAGCCCCATTCCAGAATTTTTCACTTAGCTGACGAAGTCGGCTAGAGGTAGTTGAACGGTACACTCAGTAGGCCTACTCAGTGGTATCGGCCTCGAATCGAATGTTTCGACTTTTGCCACTGAAATAGTGCCAAATACTGACTATTAACACCAGATTTCTCTCCCAAGCGATCTTCATTAGTTGACCAAATCAACGATTCGGCGCCCCGCCTTCAACACGCATTAGGCCGTTGTAACGAAGGGAACATCTCAATCACCGGCTGACTGGTGTTTACGTAAAACCGCCACGCAAAACGCAAAAACCTCACCACCTGAATTTACACAGTCAGGATAGGATTGAAAATGTCACGAATCGAGGTTGCATGGGGAGTAAATGTTACTATACTTTTTCAGTATTTTTTCGATTCGCATTTTCGAACTCGAAATGTGATATGATGAACACACAATCACATCCTAGACAGCTCTGATCATCCTCAGAGATCATCAGGTTCTTAGTGCTCGCTCCCTTCGTCACCGCACACAAACCCCTGAGAGAATTCGCCTGAATCCGTGGAGTATCAAAGCCATTCCAGCAAATGTTCATCCCCCACCATCTCATCCCAAGGCCGGTGATTGCTACACATGAACTACGCAGGCTTGAACAAAGCTGACCCAGCAGGTCAACATGAAATAACTCCAGCGGCTATCTGTTTGGTGACGTGTGGCCTGAGAATGATATACATTCTGTTGCGACGAATGTAGGATAGGATGAACTCAACTTAGGTTGAATCCAACGGTGTAGGATAGGGTTATCGTCGGCATTAATCATGTCAGCTGCTTGGCTGTGAATATTACAAGGGCCGTTATACATGTATACGTGTAACAGGGGCCGGTTGTACAAAAGCATACTGGGCCTAGTATCATTCTATGTTGGTTACCAAACTGGCTACCAAGTTGGTACGGTTGCACAGACCTATACTATGTCTGGTATCATTGTAAACAACATACTATGTCTGGTAGGGTTCAGGAGTACTACTAAGTGCTGCCATCTATGTTACTGAGTTCTTTCCTACATGTAGCTTTTGAACATATTGTCATATCACATGCAGCGGCATGGAGCTGGTACCGTTGCACAAAAGTATACTATGCATACAGAAAAATATTCATCTCCACTTGAGATAAGTGCTGTCTTGAAGCCCTTTGAAACACAAATATCTTGTATTTGAGATAATAATATCTCGAATCGAGAATGAGATAATAATATCTCGAATCGAGAAAGCATCTGTCTAGTGGCAAAACCTGATATATTTGTGACTCTACCTGAGACAAATAGCGTGTTAAGCCTCCCGATACGCAACGTATCTCACGCTTGAGATATCAATAATATCGAATCGAGATATTGGTCATCGCAAATAAACTAGATCAGTGCGGGCCACCAGTTGGGCCTGACGAGATAACAGTGTTGCAATTTGCAAAAAAATATTACAGAAACGCTGACTTACGAAAGCAAACATATGAGAATATTGATAAACTATTGTTTGAAATCTGAGATACTAATTATAGGTTGTGAATGTTTCCCTTTCAGAATTATAAAGACAATAATTGTACAGCGTCGGTTTTCTCTCAACCAATACCATACAAAAGATTCTGTGCTGTGCATATTGGTCTACCCTATCAAACTGAACTCTACACAGCTTCTCGGCCTATTGGCTAAGTTGAATTTTAAGAGTTGCGGTCTTTTTGCATTGCGACAGTTAAGCAATCAAGGCCAAATAACTCTACTAAGGGTTGTTGCAACCATGTGGTTGGTTACAAACAACCCAACAGTTGGGTTGAAAGATCCAACAATTGGGGTTGATAAAGAACTCAACTGTCGGGTTGATACAAACAATCCATAAGTTCATATCAAAATGAACGTCATCTCATCTGTCTCCAGAGAAGAGCACAAAATATCATCGAGAATATTTGACTGGGGACAGTCGAAATGAACCTCGTTTCAACTGAACACATTTCAGTCTCAAATAGAGACCACTGTTAACTCATATCGAGACGGCCGTCATCTCAGCTGGCAGATTTGACTTGAGACAGTCCTATCTCAACATGAAACATAAGTTATTCGTACTGAGATTCAAAGTCTCAACTTGAGATACAAAAGTAACTTCTTTTACGGACAAGCGTTCAAGACATTTTTATCTCAAGCTGAGATGAATATTTTTCTGTGTGTGTCTGGTATCATTCTAGACAACATCTTGGCTTATATAACAACAAAACAATGGATTGTCACACCCAGTGCACATTGTGCTGTCAGGTGGAAGTCATTCAACTTGGTCTAGTACTTTACTATCCCACAAAGTATGTTCCCACGTAGTTGAGTGCCTAGCATGCTTTTGTGCAACACTCCTTGAAGACCCAACAGCATTTGGAATGCTACTATCTCCTAGTTGGCTTCTAACTTAGTATGCTTTTGTGCAACTGGCCCATGATCTCTAGTTAGGTTGAGGTGTGGAAGCTGAGGTACTTCAGCACTGTGTTGTGCGTGACACTACGATACAATATACGTGTAATGCCTGTTATCTTAAGGTGACTCAGAAATGGCGATCGCTGATTGGGCGCATTTTCTCAGGCGCCAAATACCCCAGCAAATCAGGCGAATTATCTCAGGGGTTTGTCTGCGGTGACGAAGGGAGCGAGCAGTAAGAACGCCTGATATTCTCAGGATGGCTCTGATGACCATTATTTTTTTTTTTGTATAGGAATCTGGAACGCTAGACAAGCCAAGTTTGATTGCAAAAATGTTAATGTCGGTCAGGCTGATAGTCATAGTGTTGTGCATATGCTCCACGCCGTACTACGGTGCACGGCGTTGATTGCATGCGGTCATATGACGATTTGACCATGGTAGGATCGGGCTATTGTAAGCAGTGTCTATGAACGATAGGTATGAGTGAGAAGACACTGCGAAAGGAGTGTACACCGGCCCTGAATAACCACTGGTATCAAGATTTACCTTCTATGTTTTAGGACCCAATTGTGCATTCCAGTCGACATGAAAAACAATGACTCAGAGGAATCACCCGTCTTACGTTTGCCACTTGGTAGAGCTGTGCTTTTGGGCGAGTTGGATACCGTCAAAGATCTGATTGACCATGGAGCCGATTTGAACTTGAAGGTAGAGATTAATTTGACCCGACGTCGTCGCAGACGGGTCATCGGAGAATTGGTATTTTATTTTGACGAGCTACAAACCTCAGCCGCCCCACCATTGTTTATAGCTAGTGCACGTGGTCATAACGACATTGTGAAGTGTTTGATAGAAGCTGGTGCTGACAAGGATATTCAAGAAACTGAAGGACGTACTGCGCTCTGGATCTCATCTAATCAAGGTCATCTTCACATTGTTAAGTGTTTGGTTGAAGATGGTGCTGACAAGGATATCCAAGACAAGGATGGATATACTGCACTCTATGTTTCATCTTATCAAGGTCATCTTCACGTTGTTAGATGTTTAGTTGAAGCAGGTGCTGACAAGGATATTCAAGTCAAGGATGGCAATACAGCACTCTATGTCGCATCTAATGAAGGTCATCTTGACATTGTTAGATGTTTAATTGAAGCTGGTGCTGACAAGGATATTCAAAATAATGATGGAGATACTGCACTCTTTATTTCATCTAATCATGGTCATCTTGGAATTGTTAGATGTTTAGTTGAAGCTGGTGCTACCAAGGATATTCAGAATAATGATGGAAATACTGCGCTCTATACTTCATCCAATCATGGTCATCTTGACATTGTTAGATGCTTGGTTGAAGCCGGTGGTGACAAGGATATTCAAAATAATGATGGAAATACTGCACTGTATACGTCATCTAACCATGGTCATACTGAAATTGTTAGATGTTTAGTTGAAGCTGGTGCTGACAAGGATATTCAAAATAGTAATGGAAGCACTGCACTCTATACCTCATCTAATCTTGGTCATCTTGACATTGTTAGATGCTTAGTTGAAGCTGGTGCTCACAAGGATATTCAAAATAATGATGGAAATACTGCCCTCCATACCTCATCTAATCAGTGTCATCTTGAAATTGTTAGATGTCTAGTTCAAGCTAGTGCTGACAAGGATATTCAAAATAGTAATGGAAGCACTGCACTCTATACCTCATCTAATCTTGGTCATCTTGATATTGTGAGATGTTTAGTTGAAGCCGGTGCTGCCAAGGATATTCAAAATAATGATAAATATTCTGCACTGTATACCTCATCTAATCAAGGTCATCTTGATATTGTCACATGTTTAGTTGAAGCTGGCGCTGACAAGGATATTCAAAATAGTAATGGAAGCACTGCACTGTATACCTCATCTAATCATGGTCATCTTGACGTTGTTAGATGTTTAGTTGAAGCTGGTGCTGACGCGGATATTCAAAATATCGATGGAGATACTGCACTACATACCTCATCTAATCTTGGTCGTCTTGACATCGTTCGATGTTTACTTGAAGCTAGTGCTGATACGGATATTCAAAATAATGATGGAGATACTGCACTCTATGCCTCATCTAATCAAGGTCATCTTGACATAGTTAGATGTTTAGTTGAAGCTGGTGCTGACACGGATATTCAAAATAGTGATGGACATACTGCACTCTATGCCTCATCTTATCAAGGTCATCTTGACATTGTTAGATGTTTGGTTGAAGCTGGTGCTGACAACGGTATACAAAACAGTCACGGAAGCACTGCATTGTATACCTCATCTTATCATTGTCATCTTGACATTGTTAGATGTTTAGTTGAAGCTGGTGCTGACAAGGATATTCAAAATAATAATGGACATACTGCACTCTATACATCATCTAATCAAGGTCATCTTGACATTGTTAGATGTTTAGTTGAAGCTGGTGCTGACAAGGACATTCAAGATAATGATGGACATACAGCACTCTATACCTCATCTAATCAAGGTCGTCTTGACATTGTTAGGTGTTTGGTTGAAGCTGGTGCAGACAAGGATATTCAAAATAATGATGGAGGTACTGCACTATATACCTCATCTAATCATGGTCATCTTGATATTGTTAGATGTTTAGTTGAAGCTGGTGCTGACACGGATATTCAAAATAACGATGGACATACTGCACTCTATGTCTCATCTAATCACGGTCACCTTGACATTGTTCGATGTTTAGTTGAAGCTGGCGCTGACAAGGATATTCAAAATAATGATGGACTTACTGCACTCCAAAGTTCATCTAATCAAGGGCATCTTGACATTGTTCGATGTTTAGTTGAAGCTGGTGCTGACATGGATATTCAAAATAATGATGGACACACTGCACTCTTTACCTCATCTTTTGTAGGTCATCTTGACATCGTTCAGTGTTTGGTCGAGGCTGGTGCTAGTTTTTCAAACTCTGTATTATTTTCTGCCTCTCGAAACGGACATACGGAAATAGTTGAGGTACTCATTGATGCGGGAGAAAGAGCTGGTATGATGATAGATCAGACAGCATTTTTACGAGCTGCAGTGGCAGGCTACACTGATATTTGTAGTACTCTCCTGAAAAGGGGTGCTGTCACGAATTTGACGCAACTTGGTGATACTCTTCAGGAAGTGGTTGCGCGAGGTCACAGTGATGTTCTACAAATCATCGGAAAAGCAATGTTGTTGAACAGTTTTACTGTACTTCCTGCCATATCAAAAATTTCTGTGGAATCGACACCAAACATTCATTCGTTACATGTGTTGCACCTGGTGGCTGAGAAGCTCAATTGGAAAGTGGAATATTGTGGCGGCATTTTACCATTCAGCGATGTAATTAACTACAGTCTCATGGAAAGCCAGAACTATAGCAATTCGTTTCTTGCGGACGTTATATCCTTGCCTGACAACGCCGTATATTCCCATGAAAACATGTACAGCTTGGTGAATACACCGGGTATTGGGAATGTAAATTCTATACCAAACCATATTTCAGAACGTGTTTCGAAATTCATTGGCAATTTAGTACAAACCTTCGTCGACCAATGCAACAAGCAAGAAAAAGGGCTTGATATTACTTTATACAAATGTGGAAGTTCAGCGGAGGGAACTAAGGTAGTCCTTCCTGATGAATTTGATTTCATGTTCGCATACTCTCATGACAGGAGAGAAATGGATAAACTGGATGACTATGAAGACGGATATAAGATATTTTCTGCTAGTCTATCATCAAAACGTGAAAAATGTGGAAGTCTAAGGTTCCACTGTAGATTTTCCGAACTTTTAGGAGACATTGGTGCCTATGAGAACAAAAATGTGATATCAGATCTCGATGTTCCCAAAGGAGGTGGCCAAGCAAATACAATCCTGACGATCAAATACGTTGACCAAGTTTCTGAAGATGAGCTTCACGTTTCAACAGACCTTGTCCCCACAATTCACTTCAAGAATGAATGGCCAGATGACCTGATCGACAGGACTTGGATGATGGACAAAGACGACCTGAAAAACAGCGGCTTTATGCTTGTTGCAAAGCCTCCGCACTATCAAAGTGAGATGGGAAAGGCAATGAGAGCAAATGGCAAGGAACAGGAACGTATACAGTTATGGCGTATTTCATGTCCTCATCTGGAGACGGAACACATTAAAAACCTGGAACAAAGAGTAAGGGATGCGTACGTGGCTGCCAAGTGTCTACGTAATCCAGACGTCTGCCGCATCGTGATGAGAGACTGTGAAAACATCCTACACACTGTGGATAAATACCTGACTAGTTACCATCTGAAAACGGTCTTTCTCCACAACACAGAAGACTTCCTGAATACTGATAGGAGTCTGATAGAGATGGTGTACATCATCTACCGAGACTTGGAGGGCTGCCTCGCTGAGGGATTCCTTCCTTTATTCTGGCAGCCAAATGTCAACGTCTTCGCCGGAATAAAGATTAACATAAAGAAATCTCTGCGAGTTGCTAAACTGATGCGGGAGACAGTTGGCCGCATGTACCTCAGGGAAGTCGGCAGTGATCGTGAGGAGCTTGAGGCTGTGGGTGATCAAGATACAGTGATGGGACGTATCATGACGAAATTAGGACGACGATGGAGGGTGAGCAGGGGAGAAGATACGGAAGATGAGGACAAAGCGATTGAAACTGTCGTGTACTCCCGGCACTGGACGCCTGCACAGTGCGGGCAGATGTTTAGGCCTCCCACACAATCATCTTTGTCAAGCCGCTTTCACCAGGAGGAGCAAGGAAGCATTCAGGAACCAGGAACCAAGATTGAAAAGATAGGACTTCATAGACGGGTTAAAAGGCGAGATGAGGAAGATGAGGACGAAAAGTTGATAGATACTCTGTCCACTCTTTTCCTGACCTTTCTTACGGAAGATGACGACGAGGAGTTCCTAGAGACAGTGCTCAAACCTATCATAAATGATTTTGAGTTTCAAAGGGAGCTAAACAGGGGGTATAAAGAAGATGAGGACGAAGAGATTGAAACAGTCGTTTATTCTCGGCACTGGACAGCAACACAACACGAGCACATGTTTAGACCTCCTCCACCCCCGACACGTCAGTCATCTCTATCTAGCGATATATTTCACGGGGATGAACTTGGAGGGATGCAGGAACCAAGAACCAAGATTGAAAGGTTAGGGTGGCAACGGAGGGGAAACATGGGAGATACGGAAGATGAGGACGAGGAAATTGAAACGTGGCGCTCCACTTCCCAAAATTCGCCTCTGTATTACATCTTCACGGATGAAGAGGATGAGACGCAAATTCCAGAAGAATCCACAAAAAACCCTGGAGAAGAAGGCACTAACGACGAGGAGGAAGAGATTGAAACTGTCGTGTACTCTCGGCACTGGACTCCTACACAGCGCGAGCAGATGTTTTGACATCCTGAGCCGTCTTCGTCTACATTGTGACCTGTCTGTAGCATTATTCACGAAGATGAGCATGAAGGGATGAAGGAAACAAGAACTATTAGTGAGAAATGAAAACGTGGTGCGGAAGATGATGATGATGCTGTTGATGTTGATGGTGGGTCGGAAATAGAGCCGAGGAAAAGGAACAAATGATGGAGACACCAAAACAATGAAAATGAAAAGACTGGCAACAAGACAACAACGAGGACGAAGAGTTTGAAAAGAAATTATACGTACTAGCATGATACCCGTGGGGAGCCATATTCACAGGATGCATGTGGCCAGAGGATAGCATAAGGGGCAAAATATAATTCCACAAACCTAAGGACCACCACATGTCATTCTCAACATTTCCTGTGAAAATGGTGCCATTTCGATCACAAACCACGGAGGAGTTAGCGGGCGGAGATAAAGTGCCACCGTCGTATTATAATATAGATATAGATCTTCCCAACAAAGGTGTGGTCTAAATGTTCTCACTATATGACGTCAGAAGCTTAATACCATGGATCAAATGAATAACGACGAGTAAGTGCGTTTACTTGAATTTTGTAATACAAATACACTAGGTAATGCTGCACAAATCTGAAGTAAACGCATCTACTTGTTTTTTATTCATATGACCCAATGACCGGCAAGCACGCAAAGCTGGTTAAGCGGGCAATGAGCACAAAAGTTTAGGCAAAATAATTGAATGAGTGGATGCGTTTGGTAGCGTTGTATCATGGTTGGACAATGAATGGCCACGACGTCATGTGGGAGAACTAGTAGGCCACCATATTTTGTTGAAAAGGTCTATACTGTATGCTTTTAAATTACTACCGTGCTTGCTATACTTTCGTTAAATGGTACAAATCCCAACGTTAAAAATCCCCAATTGGGAAGGTAGGTGGAGATTTTAAAAACCATTTTGCGGCAAAAAGTGAAACAAATATTTTTAAAATTCATATTTCAGAAAAAAACTTCTTTGGAATTTTGCCTTCCTTTCCAATTGGGGAATGTGGGCATGTTGGAGATATGTTTAATTTTGGAGATATTTTACTTGGGCGATTTTTACCTTGGGGATATTTTATTTGGGGGATTTTAAAGTACATTCCTTATTTTCGTAATCCATGGCCCGTTTGTCCATCACATTTGTCACTAACGTGACGTTAGTGTTGGTTCTGCGTTACCCACGTCAGTTGAGCCCACTGCAGTTAACGCCGCGTTAGGGTTAACGTCAAAATAGTTCTGAACGACCCAATCCAGGGGTAGCCTACTCAATGCTTAGGCTCGTTTGGCCGTGAAATGTATTTCTACTACTGTGATTAAAATTTACATGTGAGTTGATAATAGTTGTACCATGGAAGTATTGTAGAATTTTATAATACTTCCATGGAAGTAGAGTCGTGCTCAAAGGTATAGTGAAGCCCAACACAAGCTGTGTTCAACGTGGTTTTAATGAGAGGCAGTGAGAGAAAAATTCATAACTCATGACTTCCTCAATGCTAAAAAACATGTATCTATTTTTGTCAATTCTCTAAAATGACTGCTTGCCTACTGTCCATCTACAAATGAAATGCGGTTTATAACAATGTAGTACAGCGAAGGAAAATAGCTGGTGGTGCAAACAGCCGGCGATGAATTCCATACTTTATTCCGCAAAGGAAAGAGGAAACATAAACCTTTGGGGTGCAGCATACCAAGGCTTTAATAAACGACGTTCATAACGTTTGCATAGGTGGGCAGTATTGTGTACATATTCAATGAAGTTCTAAATTCGTAAACTGATTTCATTATGATACAATGATGTATTCCTGTATTCACCGGTGACTGTGAAAGTATAGCTTCGTCTTCCATCCAAGTGTTTTTCATGTATCTAGTTTCTAATACTGTATGGCTTTGCTGCACTTATGACCGGGGGTCATGAGACGTCTTTTTTTAAATGTGTATTTGTGTGTTATATGCGGAAACTGCAAATGTTTACTTGTTTGTTACCCGTAGTTACTGTTTATTTGGACTGTATTATTCGTGTACTGTGTGTGTAAATATGTACATTTATATTCACTAAAAAAAGGTGGCACCAGATTTGAGTGTGTGACAAAAAACCGGCGGCAATAATTTAGTTCCAAGTTAACTCTGACTTAAAAGTTGTGAGCTCCTTGAAAATTAGCGTAAAACACGGGCAGAGAGCTCACTACATTTTAGGTGTTTGTATCGAAGTATAGTTTTGTAACACTGCCGCGTACAAGACTGTACACAGACTACTTCCATGATATAAGACTTACATGTCTGAATTTAAGGTCTTTCTTAGGGCAAGGAAACTGCAGCACAGATGTAACAGAAAAGAATGTCCCCGCTTCTTTTTCCCTGACGGATTAAGGTGCATGGTAATAGAGAACAATCGTCAGAGGTTAGATTATAACAATAGAATCTTTTGTGTCGTGGACACTTTTATATGGGGACGTTCTTTCCTTCCACACCTGCTATTATGGATGTTGTCACAATTTAAAAGTAGTGAGAGTCACGTTGCCGTCATTAAAGTGGTCCTAATCCGCCAAGCAAAAGTTGGCACCCGATCATTTTCACCGCCCATGAAAATGGAACTTCCGATTTCCGCTCCTGGCTTCTGAGCATGCGCAGTACGCTACCTTCACTGAGTTTGTCAATCGTGCAAACCGCACAGCAGACAGGATGCCGAAGCGAGAAGTGAAAGACGGGAAAGGGCGACCTTAAAAGGTAGCAAGTGCCGACCAGCAGCTGTGGATTGTCCACAGACATTATCGAAGTGGCTCATAATAAAGAAAGAACTCCGTTTTAAGACGATGAGGAGGTTGTTTGTATGTATTTTTGTTGTTGTATTTTTAATTTATCCACTTCCTCTCCTGCCAGAGAAATGGCACAACGAATGATAATGAGGCAAATTATCATTCTCAATATTTTAATGGCAAGTTTCAATTTATAAAAGGGTACATAATTTCTTTGATTTCTGCTACTGCGGTAAAATATAATTAAACTTCATCATGGGCAAAGTGCCAAGCTTGGAAATGTGCACAAGTCAGTGGTAAATAATTCATGTCGCAGTTACCTAATGTTTGGGACACTTGAACAGCAAACACTCCAAGGTTGTGCGCAGTCAACTGGTAAATATTGTGCTTTGTATTTTCTTGGTTTAATCATTGTGTTCACTTTGCAGTATTTGTTGCACAGGCCTGGCACTGCGCCATGTCGAAGTTACGGTGAATTATACTCTAATAGTCGGTGATAATGCCATGGAAGTAATATAAAATCTTGATAACTCCATGGAAGTACATAACGCCTGTGTGCACAACGAGCTATTTTCGTCTGCTGTTCTACATTTATATTATAAAGCAGACGAAAATAGCTCGTTGTGCAAACAGGCGATGGATTCCATACTTTATCCTGTTCATAGCCGATAAGGAACAGGAAACATAAGTCTTTGGGGCTGTTTAGCAAGGTTTCAGTAAATGTGCGTTCATATATTTGCATACGTGGGAGTATCGTGTACAATGTATTCAATGTAGTACTAAATTTGTAAAATTATTTCAGGATGATACAATGTATTCGTGTATCCCCGGTTGGGGTCGAAAATTCGGAGATGACTTCATGCGTATTTTATCATTTTGTGTGTCTTTCTTTGTGCTCTATATTAGATATCTGTTCGTGTATTCACCGGTTATTGCAAACGCATAGCTTCGTCTTATTATTGAAGTGTTTTTACGTGTTGTAGTGTCTAATATTTTACGACATTGCTGCACTTATGACCGGGGCTCATTCGACGTTTTTTTTCAATGTGTTTCCGTGTGTTATACATGTATGTGAAAAAACTGCAAATGATTGCTTTATTAGGTAACCGGAAGAACGCCGACCGGTACCGACTGACCTACTCATGGAGAATCGATTGGATTTTCGGAAGCGAGATATTTGACTGTCTGCTTTGCACAGTATTTAATAGATGGCGATATCATCGAGCTATGACATAATTTAGCATCAGGTTACCGGGCGTACAATTCATCGTGACGATGTATTGTCATTGACCAATGCCGACTGTAATCACGTGGGTTTTATTCTGTAAACCATTATGGTTTTATATCAGTAAACTCAATTTGAATTTTGATTTTTAATTTGCCAAGACTTACCAGTACACGTGTTTGAAGCAGCCCTGCGTCAACCAAGGGCTCCGCTGTGTTTATCAGTGTGGTGACTCAAACTGAAAATTATTTTATTCGTACGCGATTTTACTCATGCATAACTAATCGTGTTGACTATTTTTGCAGTTGTTTAGGCAAATAGAAGGGGTGACAGCTTATTACGTAATCACCCGTCACCCCTTCCATTTACCAGATGAACTGCGAATACGACAAGCACAATTAGTTATGCATCAACGACTTCGCGTACGAATAAAATAATTTTCAGTTTGAGTCACTACACTGTTTATGGCCGTTAAGTGGCCTCTAGAGGCAGCTTGCTATTAGACTACTAACAGTACTTCCACTATGCAACAGGTGGCGCTAGTAACCATGAACTCATGGATTGCGAATCAAATGTTGACACTATTGAAATTTTACTTAATAAATGATGCCCAAGTTAGATCATCATGCCACCAATTCTGTGTTACTAATCATATCAATGTGCGCTAAAAGATGCCTCTAGAGGCCCATTCTCCCCAATTATTTCATGCCTGGGATTGGTTGCGTCTACGCATGTTTTTATCGTGGTAGTGTTTCTTTTGTGTACAATGATGTGAAGGTGCAGTACAGAGTATGCCGTACTTCGGGCTAATTAATCTCTTTGAATCCCTAATGAGTGTAAGGGTCCAATTTGTCCAGAGGCCCATATGTGGGGACCTGGACGCCTACGTGTACATGAGACAAGGACATGACACTTTGGCAAAACTTTAGAATCCCTGATCGGAAGTGACGTTACTCCATGACACACAATGGAAATCCTATGTTCGATGCGGGTTAATATAACGTCAATCGGCGACCTTTTCTTGGGCACTGATCGGGGATTTCTTCACACCTCAACATCAACATTCAAAACATACGATGAAGACACCCGACACCAGCATACACCTACTGAGTATATGGCCTGTAGACTGTGCCTGGTAGACTGCAAAACTGATGGTGTTAGTTACAAGGTCAGACGAGCAACAAATGGGATGTGGGAAATGACTTGGAAGTCGGTGGCCTGCAGTCCGTACCGATCGGCGTTTTTCCGGTTACCATGGTTGCCGCTTTATTATACTCTAGTGTACCTTTCGTGTAACTGCATTGGTAAATATGTATATTAATAATAATAATAATAATAATAATAGTGAATTTTTATAGCGCCCCTTTGAAATAAATCGTCAGCGGCGCTTTACAATAAAAATAAAAGTATGAGAGAGATAAAACGACAAGATCAGAAAGAATAGAACATAGGAGATAAGACAATTAGAGTTAAGACATAGAACTAAAACATTGAAGATCTTTCTCAGGGCTAAGAAACTACAGCACAGATGTAACAGTAAAGAATATTCACTAAAAAAGATGACACCAGATTTGAGCGTCTTGATTAACCAGTGGATCTCTTGCGACAAAACCCCCGGCGGCAATAAGTTCTCCCAAGTTAAGTCTGACTTAAATGTTGTGAGTTCCTTGAAAATTACTACATTTTAAATGGCACTCAAAGCATTTGGCAAATGCCTCAAATTTACTGTTTTATTCAAGTTCGGTTCTTTTTGTAAGCACATGTAGGCTACCCTACATTATTCGTTTCTGGGTATTCTGTATAATTGCCTAGTGTACTCATACCGGCTTGTTACATGTATATAATCATAGAGTTAGCTACTCAGTGTTCAGTGTTCGTATCGAAGTATATTTTCGTGTAAACTATGCCGAGTACAAGACTGTACACAGACTTCTCCCGTGCTATAACTATGATGACTGACTTACATGTCTGAATTTTAAGATCTTTCTTAGGGCTAAGAAACTACAGCACAGATGTAACAGTAAAGAATGTATCCCAGTAAAAAATGTCCTCTTCTATTGTTCCATGACAGATTAAGGTGTATGGCGATAGAAACTAATCGTCAGAGATTAAAACAATAAATTGTAACTTACAGGATCTTTTGTTCTCTGGGCACGTTTTCTTGGGACTTTCTTTCCTTCCACACCTTTTATAATGTAAGTTGTCACTACATGTATTTGAAAGTTGTGAGTGTATTAAACGTCACCGTCAGGGTACCTTGAGGAAGGTTGCCACATTCAAGATGGCATTGATAAGCCTCTTAATGTTCCCTTGAATCCGAGCGAATTTATACATTCTCTTTCCTGCCAAAGAAATGGCACAGCGAATGATAATGAAGTACATCATCGTTTCTCCTTTCAATGCATGTTTCAGTTTATTCCAAAAGGGCGTACATCTCCTTGGATTTCTGGTACTGTGGTTAAAATTCAGAAGTGTGGTGATAACATTTGGTAGGAATGCCATGGAATAAAATAAAATCTTAAAGGAGCACGGTACTGCCACTTTTTCCCGACAGCCGGCGCCACCGCGCCACTCTCCAACCCAGGGACTAACTACGATCGCGGCGAATTGACCCGATTTACTACGTACATTTTGTATTGCTTTTTTGTAATTCGTCTTACTGCCGCTATGTGGCTCCCTCTACGTCGACAGTCAAATAACGCATTTGAGATCCAATACCGTTCTACTTTAATATTTCCATGGACGTACATATAACAATGTAGTACATCGAAGGAAAATAGCCCGTTGTGGACACAGCCGTTCGATTCCACACTTTATCCTGTTCAGAGCTGATAGGGCAACAGGAAACATAAGTCTTCTGGGGCTCTAAAGCAAGGTTTTAATAAATGTACATGTACGTATACATTTGGAATTTACTGGAAATAGGTATCTCCTGAAGAGTGATTTTTATCATTACCTATTAGACGAAATTTGACCGTCAACAACAACACCCTCATAGTGCGTGGATCAAGCCAACAACACCAACACTATGCATGAAGTTTGGCGACACCAGCCACCAGACACCAACGTGGCTGTATCGTCATTCAGCAAAGGGCAATTCAGCGCGATCTATAAAGCAAGAAAAACAGCAACTCATGCAACCTGAGAGAGAGAATATTCTTTCCCGTGTAAAGAATCTCAATCCCATTTCTACATGTACGTTCATGATGGGAAGCACAGAGTCCTACTTGTGTACCGTCCACCCCCTAGTCGAAAGAATAAGCACACTTTCACTTTCTTGCGGGACTTTTAAGACCTGTTGGATGTGTACAGCTCAGAAACTTGCAACTGACGTTGGCGACATCAATGTTAGTGAATCTGAGACATTGAGATATCTTGAAATTCTTGATCTGCATGGTCACGCCGCGCAGTATGTTGATAAATCAACTCATAGATCTGGAAATACATTGGACCACATCATTTGCCGCAAAACAGGCGATGCACTGATAGGTCTGTCTGTCGAGCCGAACAAGTCTTTGTATCTGACCATTTTCCGGTCTTGTTTGAAGTAAATCTGTCCAAGTTACAGACACCTGTTGCACTGACCATGAAAGTGTGCAAGTTGAGGAACATAGACGTGATGGCCCTGGCTTCGGACATCGTCATGATGTCAGAGTCGTGCCAAACGGGTGACGCAATCTCGGTTTACACAGATGGTATACATGCACTGCTTGACAAGCATGTCCCGATGAAATCTTTTCGGCTGAGAGGCCAAATCAAGAAGTCTTGGTACAACTATGATATCCATGCCGCTCGTAAGGCTAGACGTCGACTAGAGAGGCAATGGAAGAAGAGCGGCCTGGAGGATCATCGAGAGATGCTTGTTGAGCAGAGCAAGTTAGTGGTAGCTTTGATCCAGAAAGTAAAGCGGGTGTATTTTCATGAGAAATTGGCTTCTTGTGACAGTAAAAACATGTTTCGCATTGTGAATGGCCTCCTCTCTGCAGAAACTGGTGGGCAGCTTCCGGATGCTGATGACAAATTACAGCTGGCCAACAAGTTTGCCGGATTCTTTCATGACAAGATCATGGAAATCCGGAAAGGCTTTTCGTCTCCGGATACATCAGAGGTAACACTGCCTGAGCATACACCATGCAGTCTTGTTGTCACGACTTCATGGTCTTGGTGTCACTTAGCTCATTTCGGCCCGTCACAGAGGACACATTGCTGAAACTTATCCGGAGTTGCCCTTCAAAGTCCTGCACATTGGACCCTATTCCAACAGCTCTTCTTAAAAATCCACTCATTTTAAACGCTGTTATATACCTCTGTTGGTCAAATGTGTTAACCAGTCCCTTGGGATGGGTTTTGTGCCTGACTGCCTGAAACGTAGCTTGATTACCTCTCTCCTGAAAAGATCAAACCTTAACCGAAATGCTTTTAAGAATTATCCACCTGTGTCACATCTTCCTTTTATTGGCAAGGTTATCGAAAAGGTGATCGCTGAGTAGTTGGTGTTGTGCCTTAAAATCCATGGGCTAACTGACATCTTGCAGTCAGCTTACAAGGAAGGACACAGTACGGAATCGGCTTTGCTGAAGATCATTGAAAGAGCGCTGGATGTTGGCCAGGGAGCTGTTTTAATACTGTTGGATATGTCTGCCGCCTTTGACACCATTGACCATGCAGTCTTCTTGTCACGACTTCATGGTCTTGGTGTCACCATCTTGTCCAAACAAGGCTATCGACTCCGTATGAACTCCGTCTTTAGCCTTGTCCGAATCGTGTCATTTTTTCCGTTAATGCATAAATTATTAATGAACCTGACCCCTACTTGACCCCGCCTCCGATGCAATCAGAACTTGCGAAACAAATCACCGTTGGACACTTTCTTTGCTCTTCACGCTTGCATTTGTAACACGGATTTTGATTGGCGCGTCGATTTTCCTTCGCGCCCCGATGATTGGCTGAGGCTTTCACCACCTCAGAAACGGGAAATGTGGTGGATTCGAACCTGGCTAGATGGCCGGCGTGAGGCCAGATAGACTGGTGAGAACCAGATGGGTGTCACTGGCAAGGCTCTTGACTAGTGTAGGTCTTACTTGACACTTCGCAGTCAGTCAGTTGTGGTTGATGGAAAGAAATCGTTACCCAAGCCACTTAATATCTGCGGCGTGCCTCAGGAGTCCGCTCTCGGTCCATTGTTGTTTTCTTTGTACATGTACTTTCAACCTCTCGGCGGTGTCATTGACAAGCATCATATGTCTAGACACGGCTTTGCTAATGACATTCAACTGTACACAACATTCGAGACTACCTCCCAGGGACTTCTTTCTGCCGTATCGAAAGCAGAGGAGTGTGTTCTTGATGTCAGGGAGTGGCTTGCGCCAAACCACCTGAAGGGCAATGACGAGAAAACAGAATTTTTGATCATTGCTTCTAAACAGAGATTGTCAAGGCCGCAGCGGGGTCATCCCTATGGGTCCCGGGTTCTATGTGTCCCAAGTTCTATGCGTCCAGGGTTCTATGTGTCCCCAGTTCCATGTGTCTGTCTCAGTTATGATTGGCCTTGTCCTCATTTTGTTCTGAAGTGGAGTCGACGAACTCGTATCTTAATAATCATGGATGTATGTAACTAAAATAAATCCCGTGGGCATTCCCTTGGTAGCTTCACACTCCACCAGAGGGCTTTCAAATTCTTAATCCACATTTTTCAGTGAATAGATGTTTTCAACCGTTATAATATGCATCAAAATTCATAATAATTTTGTCCATTGACTCTTCACTAGGGCCTGTTTCATAAAGTGATTTTAACCTAATGGTACCTTTAATCAAATGGAAAATGCATTGAGTTAATGGTACCATTAGCTTAAAGTCACTTTATGAAACAGGCCCCTGGTTTTTTTCTTCAGCATCACCGTAGCTCCTGCACTCGCCATTTTGGAAGATTAACAGTCCAATTATGGTTCAAACTTAATCGGTGTCTTCCCATTTCGCCCTTTCCCAATTCGCCCCCTAATGGTTATTGTTAGAGGTAGCTACCAGTATTTAATGGATTTACTGTTAGGGGGCGAAATGGGAAGGGGCGAAGTGGGAATAAACCTACTTAATCATCTCAAGAGTAACGATGACAAGACAGAATTCCTTGTTATAGATCCTAAGCGACAGCTGGCTAAACTTGAACCTCTGCCCCAGATCCAGATTGGATCAACTTATGTTTTTTCTTCTTCTCACGTGCGCAATCTTCGGACCCAATTTGACAGTAGTATGAGTATGTCCCTGCAAGTGTCTAAGTGTGTTCAAGCAATGTTTTTCCAAATTAGGCAACTTGCCAAGTTGCGTCGCTATCTGGACAACACTACTTGTGCACGGGTTATTAATGCTCTTGTCATTCCTCGCCTCGATTTCTTGGCTTACCAGACTGTGAGGTTCAACGGCTCCAAAAGGAAAAAACTTCGGCAGCAAGACTCCTTACACGAACAAAAAGGCGGGACCATATCACTCCGGTCTTGCAGGAACTTCACCGGTTGCCTGTGGGCTCACGCATCCAGTACAAAGTCCTCCTGCTTGTGAATAAGCATACTGCCCACAATTGGTATCAACTTCCGCTGCGCTGGTGATACCATTGCCACCAAATGGCCGCATCACCAACTTCCCGTTTGCCAGGATTTTTGGCAGTTTTATTCAGGCACAAACTTACAAAATTTAATTATACCTTTCATACTCTTAAATGTTGCAACAATTACAAAAACGTAATGTTACTGTGAAATAAACGATGATAAGATAGTAGTTGTTGAAATTTTCATACGCACTATTTTTCTTGCTGCGGAAGGAGAGTAAGTATTCCGGCGTTTGGTGGCAGAGATTGTAAGCGCCAGCGTGAAGACAATCGACGCCTGGAGATAGGTGCATAAGATCTTGCATCAGGGGGGGGGGGGCAGTCCAAGGTATCTGAGGGAGTTGCTCGGTCTGCGTGTGCCGTCCCGCTGTGGTCCTCAGAAGACCCCTGGCTGTTGGCTGTAACACGACCTAGGGGTAAGTACGGGGATTGCAGTCTGTGTGTGATGGCGCCCATGGCTGTGGAACTCGCTCCCACTCTGGATGCCTGAGCTCTCAGACACAAATCGCTTTAAGAAATTTTTAAAGACAGAGTTGTTTAAACGGCATTTTAATTAATTAATTTTACCTCAATGTGATTGATTTTGTGATAGATGGCTGACTTTTTGGATGCTGTTTTAAGGGCGAGCCGACATTGTGAATTTTCTGGTGCTTCAATCCAGGCCCCTCTGAGAAGAGCAGTAAAGACACCCCCACTTGACTGTTGTTTGGGTCCAATGTGATCACTGTGTTTTATAGACACAGGAAATGAGCAAAATCCCAAGAATTACAAGTTAATTATTTTATGTAATCCAAAACAAAGAAATCCGCCAAACATGAAAACAGGTACAATTTTCTCGGAGAAGAAGCATGTAAATGACACATTCAGGGAGTGGCAGCAATGCCACAAACCCATAGAACCTGGGGTGGCAAGGATGTCTTGACCAGCATTTCATAGACAGCATACACGCTCAGTACATTAGAAGAGAACC
This sequence comes from Notospermus geniculatus, assembly GCA_002633025.1. NCBI lineage: Eukaryota > Metazoa > Nemertea > Pilidiophora > Heteronemertea > Lineidae > Notospermus > Notospermus geniculatus. The sequence continues at coordinate 129,080 of NMRB01000452.1, read as the reverse complement.
AGGAAGTAAAATCCAGATCCAATATGGCCGCCCTGTTTTTGGAAAATTGGCAGCATTCATGCAGTTCACTTGTGGAGTACTCTATGTCTGTTGAAAATAATGCTACCGAAAGGGGTGGACTTGGTAGAAAAAACGACGAACTTTACGATACACATGTTGTTTGATCTTCAAAGTGTGCCATATCTTCGGAAAGTGTTCCGACAACTAGTCTTTTGTTTCAGCTTAGTAGCTAATTAGTGCATTCTAAGATATATCTCATTCAATTCCTGTCGACTGATAGACCCCGCAGGTGCATTCATTTTTGTCATACAACTTTTACTTTTATGGTATTTTGACATGTTTTTTTTCCAATGCTCCAAAAATTCACAATGTTGGCTCGTCCTTAATTTCCTCAGTTTCTTTTTTCAAATGTTTTATCTTCATTTATTATCCTAATCTTATTGTACAGTGCTTAGAACATGTTTCTCATCATTGAAGCACTTTTCTTGAATAAATATTATTATTATAAATATGATTATTATAAACTGCTTACTTATGGCCGTCGTCAGAACACATTTTTAAATGTGTCCCTGTGTTATGTGGAAACTGCTTACTTATGTCCGGGGTCAGAGACATTTCTAAATGTGTCCATGTGTTATGTGGAAACTGCAGCTGCATTTACCACGCCCACGGCCGGGGTCACAAGACACTGTTGAACGTGTCCGTGTGTTACGTGAAAATTCTAAACGTTTATTTTTTACTGTTTGTGTGGAGTTTACCTTGGTGTGCCATGATGGGAATCTCGCGCAATGCAGTTGCGCAGTCATGGTAGTTTGCGTCAGTCTCGTTCTCATTCAGTGTCATCGACTACGCCTAGTCACGTGACCTCGGATCATGTACCAGCTACGTGTTCGAGACTTGTTTACACAAGTTAGTGACATTTCGACGGAGTTTTGTATCAAAGTTTTTTTCCCAATTAGTGCCAATTTTTCAGTCTTTTGGAATACCGCTATGAGACATAAGGATAAATGAAAGGATTCATGACTGTTAATCATTCTTAATTAGTCGGGTTTGGCAGTAATTGGTCATTTTGTTCAGTACATGACCCAACACACTATGCTCCACAGGGCGTAGCCTATATGGGTAAACCATAAGGTCCCAGGCAATAGCCTTCAGATATCACATCGTAAAAGAAGCAATGCCTGCACGATATGGTCACCGTAACTGTAACGGGTATTCGAAAACCCTGGACTGAGAAACACTGGATTGGACTGGACTGGATTGGACTGTGACTCACTGCTCTCCACCACCTGCCAGTCATTGGCACAATGTCTGATGACCTTGTGGAAATGAAAATGATGTCAGCTGATATAGGCCTATTTGCCGAAGAATTGTGAAATGGTTATACTGTCCGAAGCAATCGAAAATGCAATGCCTTTGGATATCTTCGGAAAGATGTTGCATGACTTCATGTCTGATTGGGTTGGTCCTACATGTATGATACTTTGTATGAATTTGGAGGCATATGAAAAATGTGTCTCCAGTGGGATGTAGGCCTATGTGTGACAGAGGGAATTGAAGTGGGATCTCTCACCCGACACCTCTGTCAGCAGGACACCTCTATAATAAAGGAGCTCGGTATTGCCACCTTTTCTCGACAGCCGGCGCCACCGCGCCACTCTCCAACTCGAGGGTCTAACTACGTGTCGGCGAATGACCCGATTTACTGCGTACATTTTGTAATACATTTTTGTAGTTTGTCTTACTGCCGCTAGGTGGCTACCTCTACGTCGGCAGTCAAATAACGCATTTGAGATTCAATACCGTGCTCCTTTAAGAATACCAAAATTCAGTCCCAAACTGATAGGTACTTTCTATTCATTTTGATCTCCGTAATCAGGACACCATCTGTCAGTGTGGTGAAGCTGTATTTAATAGAGGTTTTAAATACTGGTACCATTTACAGGTTTCATTTTCTGCATTCTTTTATTTTTAACACCGGTACAGTTTCCTTGCAGTCAATTCAGTAGTTTGTTCTAAAAGAGTATCCATACTTGTATAGGCTATTGAAAACCCCAAATCAAAACACTAGCTTTCGAATAGCTCTGGGCCCAGGGCCTACCATGTTCTGATTTGAATTATTGCATAAAACAAAGGACGTTTTGACCATGAAGACCCGTGGATAAAGAATCCAGGTGGTGGACAGCAGTGAGTCACAGTCCAATCCAATCCAATCCAGTGTTTCTCAGTCCAGGTTTTTCGAATACCCAACTGTAACTGCAGGTGAAGGCAACCGGAGCATCACGTGCACCACAGCAACCTACCTGTATCTAAATAGGCTACGTACTGAACTGCTTGATAGTACCTTGAATGATTTGATCTTGTGGTTATGAAGGTCCATACTCCCTCCAATATTATTGCACTATATGGTGCTCAAATGGGGTCATCTTCTAACATGATGGTAGAAGAATGAATGTCCATATTGCCCATTTTCATCCTCTTTTGTGCACTATTGTTAATCATTAGATGAACAGGGCCTTAGGAAATATGTTGCAGAAATACACCTTCCCACATTGACTAATTTTTCATAATCTTACATCATCTTGTTGATCTGAGCCACTGACCTAATTGCACCTTGCACCCCTCTGTTTATAAGTTAGCCATTCCAATCCTCTATTTAGTAGGACAGGTTAAGCAATCATGTGTATCAAAGCAACGGCCCAAACATGCTACAAATTTAGCGTTGTAAAACCGTTATTATTCATCGGATTTGAAAGTTTGAAAGTGTTTTTTGATATAACAAAGAATTATTTGTTCAACTGCATAACTTTTCGGCAATGCAGCAGCCTATTTTCCATTTTGTTATAAATTAGGCAGATAAGGAAAACAATAGGATTACGCAAAGTCAACATCTCAGTTCTCCAAATTGGACTCCTCTGAAACGCGTTTCACAGGGGTCCAATGGGTCGGTGGAGCCTAAGGGATGTAAATGTAATGATCATTATGGGTCGCTTTAGAGTTAGGCGATGAGATCAGAAGATGTTTTAAGCTGTATACGCATAGATATCATCCGGTTCATTTTCAAATATCGCCAAGCCATGTCCTTCAAGATCGCTGACCATAATATAAGGTGGAATCGTCGTATTGATATCGTGTGATAACTTTGATGGTCTATACATGAAAATTGATATATTCTTAGGAATCCCTTTCCTATTCCTAATCAACTCAACTGCATAAAACGCACGACATTCCTCGGTTGAACTACTCATAAAGAAATAAACAGTATTCCCTCCCTTTGAGGAGATAAAGGATGTCGGAATCGATATGCCTTTGCTTCGTTTTATTTTGACAATTATCGGCAAGTGATTTGTGTACTTGACCGAACTAATGTAAATGCTATCCTGAAACAGTAAAAACAACTAGTAGTGTAAAAGTGAATTATGCTTGAGAAAGATTATGAAAAATAGGGCCACTTATCATAAAGCTTTTTTATGGACAGATGACGTTAGCTTCTTAAAAAAGTGAGGTCGCAAAGAGACGTCGGCATTTCAACGGTCAATCAAAAACTCAAAACCTGGTGAAGACGTTTGAGTGATGCCAATTCGGTTCCAATACGAAGACCAGTAGGGCAAATGACTGAATTCTTTTGAGATACAAGTGACTTACATCCAAGAGTATGACCACGTCACCCTGCTTGCTGATGGTCATCCGTAGATCGTAGTCGTTTTTGCGCTTTGGCTTTGATAAAAACCGACCGAACTGCCGTACGTACCGGAAGTAGGGAGACTGAAACGAGCAAGGGACGTGACATTCCTATCTAGGATTGTGTCACCGTCAGGAAAGTCACGTGCCACGATGTGTTTCATTGAAAGTAGCACCAGGAAGTGGTTAAAAATGGTGTTTGAAAAAAAATCAACAGAAGAGTCCCCGAGAAAACTGTGCCCCTATCATACCAGGTAAAGTTGATATCGTCAAGCTGCACAAGACGTTGAGGGTCCGCTTTTTCATCTTACCCCGATTCGCCCCAGTCTTCAAATAACTCCAGATGATTCTCAAAATAACGAATTCCATTTGCAGTCATTGTAATATATACTGTAGCCACGATAAAACTTGCATAAACTTGCAACATGTATATGCAGTGTCCTTTAAATGCCTTGATACCAGTTTTAAACCAAGATTCCCAGCTGCCCCGAAAAGGAACCGCGTACATTTCATAGCTTTTGCGACGTAATAATATATATCCTTTGTAATATATGGCTTACTGGAAAAAAACGCAACGCAACGCAATGCAGCGCAATGGGAGTAATCACTGTTTCCAAATGACTAGCTGATTTCTTATGTCGACGTTAGATGGCGGTGTTCAAATGTTTGACGGCGAACTGGCGATCGATCGATCAATACACGTGTAGGCCTACACGTCGTCACGACGTCTATGTACATCATGCACAGGCACGAGTCGTGTCATATGCATAGATCATGTTTCCAAGCTCGACGTGAAGTTCAAATCTACCTAGGCCTATCTCAATCTGAATGCTCCAAGTTATTAATTTGGCGTGGAGGCTGTTGCTACACGTAAAGGAATGCATTCAAGAATGGGCTCTTACTTGATGAATGGTTGGTAATGATGTTGCAGCTCGTCAAACTTCGCAAGTGATGAAAAAGACGGCGGACATTTTTTGGCTCACTACCTGTACTTGTATCAGAGCTCAGCAGAGTATCAGTCTAGTTGCCACTAAGTGTACGTAGGTTGGACAGGAGACCAGTATGGGATCATTGGGAGATGCTAGGCTCGCGCATACCAGGTGAGTGCGTTACACCAAGATGGCCATGAACGTTTTAATATGTTGCCCGAGACTATCATGACTGTCGGATTGATACACAATGAATGGTCCCTTGCCGGAAGCATCAATCCTCGACCCTCGCATATGTTATGTGCTTACTACGCCTACCAAAGCAGCGGCAAATGGGTAAAATAGGAACTAGGTTCATTGAGTTGATTGCGTTGCGTTGCGTTTATTCCAGTAAGCCGTAATATATCACACAAGGGTCATGCAAACCCAGTTGTATATTTGTGTTAAGGGCTAAAATTTTCAGTGTTTTTTCCGACCAATAATTTACGAAATTCACAAACCAACCGCTTCTTACATTTTGAATCAGCCATAGTGTCCCCGTTTCACTAAATATTCCGCCCTCTGATCTAATGGGCATTCTTATCTTTTGAACCCGATTATGTAGGTATCTGAAGTCATGTTTCCTTGAGTTGGCTAGTATTCAAAAGATAGATAAGCTTGAAGCAAGGGTCGACCAACTGGGCATATAATGGTATGATCTAAAACCATTGTTACAAGGGGTAGATAGAACTCGCTCCGATTGCTGTGAGAAGAAGCCAAGATATGCACTGGCACTGCAGTGCTTCATGCAATGCATGCCAAACGAGACCATGAGGATGACATGACGTCGACGAATTCCGCTCTGTATTCATCAAAGAAATGAAACAACACACTCAATTAAGTGTCATTGAATTACATGTCAGTGCTTGTTGACAACCATAATGTGAACATTGATCGAAAATAAACTAGGCCGACCAAGAAACTGCATCCAAATCAGTGAGCCGTGCGAACGTGAAATTCCATGTTTGCATGGTTGTCATGGCAGCCTCCTCCATTTACGTCACTTCCTGTTGTTTTTTAGGAAGCGTGTATACTCGACGATTATTTAAGCAACATCGAGATACCCACTAATGCCATCAACTGTAATAACCTTTTTTGTAAGACACATCGGAATGACATCGAAGTTTTTCACGATAGCATTAAGCCGCTCTCACACGTGCGACAGTTGGCCTGCGTTTAATTGCGATAGACAATCGCAGGTGTACTGTCGCAAATGAACACAAACTATCGCAGACCTTGCGATAATATTGCAGGCAATCGCATGTAATAGTGAAGTTTTGGAATTGTACAACAAATTAAACCTTGTCGCACTTTTATCGCAAAGCAACCGCAGATTTGTCGCAAAATATCGCTGATAACCGCAAGTTGTCGCTGATAACCGCAAATTATCGGTGTTGATTTGTCGCAGACTTACAACCACGAGTTGTCGCAGATATTGCGATTAGGTGCGACAGACGGACTGCGGGTATAATTTTTTTGTCGCAGATTTGTCGAAAACAACCGCAGACTGTCGCCTTCTTATCGTATATCCCACGTTTATTGGGAATAATATGCGATAATGCGTGATAAGCTGCGACAACATGTTGTCGCAAACTGTCGGAGAATTTTTACGATAGTTCAGCGAGAAAAGATTTAAAAATTAGAAAATTGGCGCAGGATTGTCGCAAACAACCGCAAGTGAACGCAAATGAAATGGTCCATGGACCATGTGCTCACCGGGTTGGACATAACAGTCTAATGACAGAGGGATGAGCAATCTGGGTCAAGTCATTCCCGAGTAGGACTTTGATGATTTGGGGGGCCACCTGGCGGCCATATTCAGGATGTCCGATCAGGCCGGAACTTCACATGCACATAAAGGTCATCTGCAGGGGGCCACATAGCACATTGGTGCGCTTTGGGTCACGTCGTTCCTGAGTTACAGCACTTTGACGATTTTCGGTTTACGCCACCTGGCGGCCATATTGGACGTCCGATTGGGCCAGAAATTGACATGCACATAAAGGTCATCTGCAGAGGGTCACATAGCACATTGGAGCGCTTTGGGTCAAGTCGTCCCTGAGTTGCAGCACTTTGATGATTTTCGGGTTACGCCACCTGGCGGCCATATTGGATGTCCGATCAGGCCGAAACTTCACACGCACATAAAGGTCATCTGCAGGGGGCCACATAGCAAATTGGAGCACTTTGGAATAAGTCGTTCCTGAGTTACAGCACTTTGATGATTTTTGGGTTACGCCACCTGGTGGCCATGTTGGAAGTCAAATCAGGCCGAAATTCGACATGCATGTAAAGGTCATCTAGAGGGACGTAAATATCAAATTTGAGCACTCTACGTCAAGTCGTTCCTGAGTAATAGCAGTTACTTAATTTTCAGGTTACGCCACCTGGCGGCCATATTGAATGTCCAGTCGGGCCGAAACTTGGTATTTTTAAAGGTACCCCTCCAATGCATGTTTATGCAAGATATGAAGTCGCTTGGTGAAATAATGACAAACTGTGGCAGGTTCGTCACTTTTGCCTCTGTGACCTTGAAAAGTAGGTCAAATCAAAAACCCGTTATATGTGTTATGTATCCTTATTAGATACACCTATGATAAAAATTTGGAGAAGATCTAGTCATTAGTTCAGGAATTATTGCACTTTTTGTGTTTTCGGTTTCCGCCACCTGGTGGCCAAGCTAAGAGTCGAATCGGACCGAAACTTGGTGTCATGGGTCATCTGACCTAGGGGTATTATATGTACCAAGTTTCAGATCAATAGCTCTGGCGGTTACGAAACGTGCCCTGCTAACGGAACACGACGACGACGACGGACGCTGCACCATCGTAATAGCTCACCCCGGTGAGCTAAAAACCGCTGATTATCGTTAGGTTAACGACAATTCTGCGATACCTCTGCGACAAATCTGCGACAATCTCTGCGATTGTTTGCGTATCGTAAAAAAATACAATCGCAGGCAAATTGTCGCACGTGTGAGAGCGGCTTAGCGGGTGATCCACTTGACTTTGGCTTGAGACGGGGTTGCGTTCCCTTGAGATTACCTTATAAGGACTTCCGATTACCATATAAGGTAACCGCAAGGGAACGAAACCCCGTCTCAAGCCAAAATCGCCACAGTGGATTCGCCGCTTTATTGAGGCTTGCCTAAATGCGAGTAAAGCCGCTCTCACACGTGCGACAGTTGGCCTGCGTTTCATTGCGATGGTGTACTGTCGCAAATGAACGCAAACTATCGAAGACCTTGCGATAATATTGCAGGCAATCGCATGTCCTCGTGAAGTTTTGGAATTGTTCAAAAAATTAAACCTTGTCGCACACTTATCGCAAAGCAATCGCAGATTTGTCGCAAAATATCGCTGATAACCGCAAGTTGTCGCTGATAACCGCTAATTATCGGTGTTGATTTGTCGCAGACTTACAACCACAAGTTGTCGCAAATATTCCGATTAGGTGCGACAGACGGACTGCAGGTATAATTTTTGGGTCGCAGATTTGTCGAAAATAACCGCAGACTGTCGCCTTCTTATCGTATATCCCACGTTTATTGGGAATAATATGCGATAATGCGTGGTAAGCTGCGACAATATTGTCGCAAACTGTCGCAGTATTTATACGATAGTTCAGCGGGAAAAGATTTAGAAATTAGAAAATTGGCGCATGATTGTCGCTAATTGTCGCAAGTGAACGCAAAAAACGCTGATTATCGTCAGGTTTACGACAATTCTGCGATACCTCTGCGACTAATCTGCGACAATCTCTGCGATTGTTTGCGTGTCGTAAAAAATACAATCGCAGGCAAATTGTCGCACGTGTGAGAGCGGCTTAAGGCAACGATTTCGGTTTAAACAAACCGAACCAAAGTAGTGGCATAGCAGACTGGAATGATCAGGCGAAGGATTATAAAGAAAAGCCCATTTTTGGCATACAATATGGGCCGAAAATGGGCGACTGCATAATGGGGTAATAGCAGATATACGTCGAAGGACAAGGGCAGCCTATCATTATGCGGTTAGAAAGGTCAAACAAAATAAGGAAAGGTCGTCGACCGAGAAGTTGGCCACAAAAATGCAACATAAAAATAGTCGAGAGTTTTGGAAAGAGGTGAAAAAGATCAAAACAGGAAGTAATGTCTTACCAACGACCATGGATAATGTGGAGGGATCAGAGGCAATTTGCCAAGTGTTTTCTGAGAAATTTAATCGAATCTATAATTCTGTGTCATATGATGAGGGGGATATGACAGTGTTGATGCAAGACATCGACAAGGGAATTAAGGAACAGTGTTGTAGGTATGTGTGCAGGGCTAGACACAGTCTGCAAGAGGTAGAAATGGGCATGAAGCGACTTAAAAAAGGGAAGAGTGACAGTATTGTGGTGATTACAACATAATAACTTGATTAACGGAGGTCAGAGGCTGAAAGTTCTGATATCTTTGTTATTGTCCTCAATGGTGAAACATGGATATTGTGTCGGCGATTTTGTAAAAAACTACTGTGGTTCCAATGCCTAAGAACATCAGAAAATGGATTAATCTGTCAGATAATTATAGGGGTATTTCACTTATTAGTGTACTGGGAAAGTTTCTTGATTATGTATTTTTGAGTAAATATAACGGGGTGTTTAAGTCTTCAGATCGACAGTTTGGCTTGAAGGCGGGTCTATCGACTGCTACATGCAGCACGGTGGTAAACGAGGTGATAGATTATTATGGTTCCCGATCATCAAGATCGGGAACCATATTGTTTTTGGTCATGTCGTCTGTCTGTCTGTCTGTGTGTCTGGTCTGTCCGGTCTGTCACGCCTTCATATCTTATCTCCTTCAACAGCTACAGTCCTGGTAACACATCCTACCCCTAGGTTTGTCAACCTGGACAATCCAATGAGCTAATCATTTTCAACATCAGATGCCGCCATCATGATGTAATCAACATATCAGACCTGATATTTTGTCTGTCACGCTTTCATCTGTCAAAGCTGTAAGTGTTCAAGGAGATGAGGTATGATGTCGTGACAGACCAGACACACATACACACACACAGACACCATGACCAAAAACAATGTGGTTCCCAATCTTAGTGATCGGGAACCATAATGAGTTCGCTTACTTCTGACTAGCTCAATGAACGAAAGTGGGGTGGAGTGTTTCAATAGCACTACGTTCAGAACCCAATGATGTATAGGATTGTCCTCAAATTTCCGTTTTTACCCCATGGGCGATTTCATCCATATTCTTCTATCCACGGTTTATGCCATTGACAGCTGATTTGAGCTACGTCGTCCCTTATAGTTTGCGGTAAATTGGTCGACTTACCCGCAGTGGCCTCGGCTGGTGTTTTAGCTGTATACCCTTTGCCCTAAGATAAATTGCAAGTCAAGCCGTGTTTTCTAAAGAAAACACATTCCGTCGTTCAGCGATGTGGAACGCTAGTAGCATGCGAAATCTTAACCGGGGGTGTAATGTTTTCGAATGTTCCCCATCTGTGAGTGTTCCCCTCATACTTGTGTCCCACTGGCGAATTTTGGCCTGCGACAAGGGGCGAATAAAAAATTCGTAGCTCTTCGTAGACTGCCGTCTATGTTCGCAGTGATTCTCTGGCTCTATGATCCTATGCGAAACATATTAATGCTAAATATCGCAGCTTGTCGAGGGAATGTCGCAGACTTCAGATTCGCCCCTTGTCGTGGGAAAAAGTCGCCAGTGGGACACTAGTACTGCATATGTCTGACGGAATAAGCTGCAACTTTGCAATAAGGGGACACACAGACAAATGTGTCATTTGTCTGCAAGCGTTTTCCAAACAATAAGAGGAAACAGTGATAGGAAACACCGGAACATGTTACACCGGCTAAAAACCGTTTTCGTAGTGTGCCACTAGCAGAAGAAAAGAGGTTGGGTAGGTATTCAGGTAAGCATGCATTAGTTTTGGACAATAGCCAGATTGCATCATCAGCGTCCGACCCTCTCTTGTTCGTGGCATTTTATCACCATGCTTTAACCCTAATCTGAGACTTGCACAGATTTTCAGGGGACCTACCAATTTTACGAAATAGTACCACTGCAACACTCGCCCAAAATAAAAAGCGTTCCCATACTAGTAATTACAAACTGCAGTTGAGCCACGGTATATGTTCCTCACCTGCCATGATCCATCACGTGGTACACACGGAAACTTGAATGTTGTTAGTAAAATCTTCCTCATAAAATGGAGGCACATGTCTTCTGGTCGGATATGCCAGTGGTTACACCCGTCAGCATTGTGGCATAGGACTCCACAGTCAATGGGAGATCGTGCAAAACCTTTAGAATGAAATTATCCATCTTGGGAGGATACACCTGATCCCAGTTTGGATCAATCTGAATGAATGACGTCGACATTTTGAGGCAGTAGGCCTACTTCATCTGATAAAATGCAGGACTGAAGTTCCAAACAGTAGTAAAACTTCGTCAGTATTTCCTAGTCCAGATTGCTTAGCCGGCGACACACTTTTGATGTTCACAAAATGGTCACCCGGAACAACTAGACTTCGTGTTGCTTGAACCTTAACGGTAATGACAAGAACTGCATGAATGTAGAAGACTCAGGGAGAAACGAGAACAAAGGTTGTTGAACATCACCCTCCGCTGTCAATATTAATGCCGAATTGCCAACCTAAATACCCTCATGCCTCCCACAAGCTGAATCCAGAACTACAAAAGGTAATCATGACCTGCGAGAGTCCAGCCATCGTCCGAACAGGGCTCCAACCCTCCCCTTTCCGTACTGATGTTTGTGTACGAAAAGCAATAGTGTCTGCCGTATGGCCCTTTCGAACGTGAAATGTGTACTTCATTGTCAATTCTGTCGAGATTCCAACTTAAGTACGGCACATTGGATTGATTTTATACAGATCGATGTGAGCTGGAGCAGGAACAGACAGAGAATGTGGCTGTGTGTATTGTGCCTATGCCCGGTATGAGAACAAAGAAACATGCTGGACGCCATCAGTAGAGTTTTTTCAGACACCCTAGTAGGCAAGTGACGTTTGGTCTTACCAATGTAAGACAAGTTCCTATCACAGGAACTTTGGAATTTATAAACTACTTTGGCTCTTAGACTGACTGGTGTTGCACTTTTCAGAAAAAAGTATCTGCCAACCCGGAATGATCGAAAGGTTATCTTTACATTCACGCCAACAGACCTGAAAGTTGACAGCAAGCGTTTCTTGAAATTTAAAGAAGGGTGACCTGTATAGGGTATAGTAATAATGGGGGTATATTCAAGATCTACAGGGACAGTTTTTTCACAGGGTTGAGAATGTTTTCAGTCTAAGAGTCTTCAGTCTGTTTTCAGTCAGTACATTGGTAAGACCAAACGTCACTTGGCTACTAGGGTGTCTGAACACTTTTCGGACAGATCTGCCATCCTGGACCATCTGGATTGTCACACTTGCAAAGTAAACGCAAACATTGACAACTTCTCGGTGTTGACTAATGCCCAGTCGGATTATGTGCTGAGAATTAAGGAGGCGTTACTGATTAAAGAACAAAACACTGTTAGAAAAAACAGAAGATTTTACAGAAAATATTTTACAGAATCGTGCTGTAATTCATAAATACTCAAAAAAATCTCTTGTTAAACAGATATTTCTGTTGAATAACGGGTTTCGTGATATATTGACAAGTACCTTTGTAAAATGACGGAGCTTCTGTAGTTTAACGGTAGCTTCATAATTTTAACAATAAATTTACGGTCTGTACTGTTGATATACTGCGCTTCCCGTCATTTTACAGGACTTCCTGTCATTTTACAGGACTAATATTTTTTCACAGATTTGGTAATCCCAGGATGTTAGTAAGAGAGCGCTTGCGCCTTTGTAATACCTGTTGTAGATTTATTTCTTGAGTTGTTGGTAGTTGTATTCAAAATCGTTCCCCTTTGGAATTATAAGTAAAGCGAAAATGACATGAATGCTTTTTACGCACATATAGGTGATTAAAAATAAGTTCCCACGAGGCATTTGACACTCGATTTTCGATGTTCGATGGNCAACCTTGTGAAAAAACTGTCCCTGTAGATCTTGAATATACCCCTATCATTACTATACCCTATACAGGTCACCCTTCTTTAAATTTCAAGAAACGCTTGCTGTCAATTTTCAGGTCTGTTGGCGTGAATGTAAAGGTAACCTTTCGATCATTCCGGGTTGGCAGATATTTTTCTCTGAAAAGTGCAACACCAGTCACTCTAAGAGCCAAAGTAGTTTATAAATTCCAAAGTTCCTGTGATAGGAACTTGTCTTACATTGGTAAGACCAAACGTCACTTGGCTACTAGGGTGTCTGAACACTTTTCGGACAGATCTGCCATCCTGGACCATCTGAAGGATTGTCACACTTGCAAAGTAAACGCAAACATTGACAACTTCTCCGTGTTGACTAATGCCCAGTCGGATTATGTGCTGAGGATTAAGGAGGCGTTACTGATTAAAGAACAAAAGCCAGCCCTGAACAAACAGCTGGCTCAACAAGGGTCTTTCTTCTTCTTGGGGATCTTTTAAATCACCCCCAACAGAGTTACTAATTGTATTATTGCTGTTATGTTAATGCTCCAGTCTTTCTTCAATTTGTAATATTTCTCATTTTACCTGATGAGGGCTAGCAGGATGCTGCCGAAAACGTTTGTACCGTGTATATAGTGTAATATATAGATATGAATATCACATTTTGGATTTGCTCGTTTCTTTGGTTCTATAAACTCCGGTAGCTACCGGCGTTGATAGGGACACCGAATAGAAACTTTGTTAGGCTATCAATTACGTCACAGATAGGCATCGGAAAGCTGTTTCGCTGTAGGCGGTCGGGACCTCCTTTAGCGCGCTGTTAGTGGTATCCGTTGACCACTTCCAAGAGTATGTGGCATGTTGAAGGTGACGTGGCGATGGGCGTCGTTGACTGTGGGTACAGAATGGGTCTGTTTAGAAACTGCTGCAATCCCTACGAGGAATATATCGATAAAGACTTTTTTCAGCCAATATCGATTCCCTAAACCTATATTTTTTTGCGGAGTGTTTGGCCGTCGACGTCACATTATGGCTAAACAGCCTCATGATAAGACGTTTTTCGGCCTCCGAATAATCAACAGCACGATTTCGTTTCGGCTTTGACTTGTCTTTGGCGCAGACTGGCACAGAATGGACAGAAAGGGTGAACGTAAGAGCACTATACCGTATATTGCACAACAGTCCGTGCCCTCAAAGTGTCCTAGTTGCACAACTTACAAAGGAATCAAAATAGATTTCGTGGCGAGGGATATTTATAGACCAACCTTGGTTCAAGGAAAGGGCCTATATACCGTCCGTGATACGGTCTTACCGATAGCCTACCAGTGGCATGGACTACCGGCGCGCTAACAGCGTTTGGATTCGGCCATTTACCCAACGCTGGTACACTATCAGTATGATAGGCGTTGTTAAGGGCACTATCGCCGGCTTCGCTATCGGAGTTTCGATTCGGTCGGCCCTGGCCAATAGGCTTGAGGCATTCATGCTTGCCATTGGCACTTGATGCAAATAACCGATACGAAAAGGGTCTGTGCAGAGCTGTTATTGAATTAATCGCAGTAGTGGTATTGAATAGGATTATAAACAAAACGTCTTAAAACCTGATTGTTGTATGAAGTAACACATTTGATCAAAGAAAGTATCCCAACCGTTTTTCAGGGCTTCCTCATTATGACTGTCCACACTCAGGATCTAGCTCACTCACTTCAGGAATTTTGACTTGAAAGTACCTGAAGAAGACCCCAGTGTGGGATCGAAAATTTGCATATAGGCCCTATCGGAGACGACTTTGATTTATTGTGATCAAAGAATGTATTTGAAAAATAATCTTCCATTTGATCATTAGGGCCTATTCCTTAACTTTTTAAATAAAAATAAGTACATCCTTACTGCACTCGGAGTTCTGAAGGCGAGGCGGCCTCTTTAATGCTGATGTCTGGTTGACTTTGCGATGGCACAGAACAGGCGCCGACTGACTTTTCCGGATCACACTGTGTCTGAGGCACGACCGCATGGAACAAATCAGTCGCCGATATGGTGTGACTACTGCAATTGCGTTTACGACGATCGCGATCAGTCGCCGATCAAAAAACATCATGAATCGCAAGAGTTGAACCTATTCAACTTCTGTGTCATCCCGACGAGCGTACTCCATTCGCAGTGGACCTGACTCAATTTACGATTCCCTGCGTGCAGATACCGCCTGTTCCACGATGAGCGCATACAATTTCTCCGTTGCGACCTGACCGTAATTTCTTCACTTGATGCCGACTGTTCTGTCGCAGCATAGGCAATGGTAGTGCGACCTGACATCAACATAAAAGGCTTGGTTTGGAACCAGCGTGCCGAGCAAAGAATCCTTCCCAGGCCTAGCGGTCAGCGAGGACGTATGAGCTGGCTCTCACCACCACGTTTCGTAGATACAAAGGTCAGTGGTTCACGTACCACGACGGTTGATCTAAGCGTCGATTGTGGATCGATCAAATGGATTTTGTCCGAATAAAGTCCGTAAAAAATCAATCAAATTGACTTTTGCTTTGTCGTATCAGGAAAACTAGGGGCAAACGGACTGGAAACGGACCGGATCCGTGCGCCAATGAATCACGCTTTAGATTGACAATGAGTTTTGTTCTCATATATATGTTTCAAAATAATCAATATCAGGCAAACATAGGGCTATACACCGGTAAAATATCACGGCCTGTATGAATAAATGTGGAATAAGCTTACTCCAGGTATAATTTAGCGTTATAAGTTGAAGTTATACATAATAAGGTTAGTCCAACTTCATGCATACGGGCCCTGGGATCTAATTTCACTCACTTCGATCCATGATAATCAGTTACAGGTTCAAGTATATTCTCACTAAACAGACCTGCCTCCTTTAGGAACCCCGCGAAATACTTCAACTAGTTTTATGAAGGTTCCACTCGTATGTTTTTGTCGTATGAAGTGAAGTATTGCCCCGTCCTGTGCATTAAATCCGAAGTGTCTAATGTTGGTGTCAGCGATACGTGGAAACTGGACTTGAATTTCATCAAATGCGCTTCGTCCAGGTGAAATTTTCGCCAGGCTATGCAGGGGATTGGCAGTTTCTCGAAAACAAATGGCCATAGGACCTGGAAAAGCAATTACGCAAGGGAGACACACACCCAGCCAGTTAATAAATTTTGCTCCAACTCTTTTGAAAGTACCTATCCAATTAAGATGCTGTACTTTGTGTGTGAATGGCTGGTATCCCCTCCTAGGACCACACGCGACCATCAAATACTCGTACCCGTGAATAACTAATTCGAAGGAAGCAATGAAGTCATCACAAACACAAATTTCTCTTACGGTCAAAGACACTGCTGTGCGTTTGTCAAATAAAATCGATTCAGATATTTTTATGTCATAAATTGTGGCTTTAACATCACCATTGACATGGCACCAGATGACGAGTGTCGACCCAAACCAAAAAGACATGGTAGATTCGGGAATTCTTGAACATACGTTTTTTGCGGGTATGACCAGGCTTCCCCGAAGGGTACCATTCCTTAGATCGTACAAGTGAGACACGAACGAACCATCCCCTTTCTTGACTTGTAAAACAAAATATTTCCCAAAACATGTGTATCCAAATATTCCTCTTATCAGCGGAACGTTGTATTTCCTGGAAAGGCCGAATAGTTTGTTTGCTAACCGATAAGTTGACAGGATAATAACTGGAGCCGTTTCGGAGCTTTGAACTGCAACAAAATATCCTGTTATGCGATCGAAAAACCAGAATTGAATCTCCGAAAGATTTAGCGGAGGCAAAAAAAGCACCCGAATATTTAACTGATACTGAATAATATTATATTCCTACAATGCAAAGCATGGTATAGTATAATATAATGTTTCTGATGATTTCAGCAAAGTTGAGATTGAAGACAACGTAACGCTGTCTCGAGCACAAACTACCTGTAAGACACTTTGGCCCGATCTTATAAAAGGTGTTTTCGCCTGTCTAGCTTCGATTTGTTTAAGCCTAAACATGTGTAAGACAACAGTTTGACAAGTGTTTATCAGAATGTCGAACAATTTACGGAGGGATGTCCGTCTAGCTAATCAAGTCCAACGGGTGATTAAACGTATATCGCGACCGCATTATTTGTTGAGACCATCATGTCATAACGTCTGAATGGATATTCGCTGTTTAGGCTAGACGACTGTTGAAATGCCCCATTCGCGTAAAATTGAAGAGTTATGGCCAGTTGCTGGCGTGGTGTAAGTGCATTCATCCGTCGGGTTGGTCGACGTAGGTCTTCACTGATAAGACCAAGTAGCCATCAAAATATCCATTAGGAAATTCCGAGCATCTCAAGAAATTAGCTTCCGGCAGTTCTTTCCCTGTGTACTTCGTTGTCCAGTTCCCAGGCGCGTGTCCAGAGGGGGGTCCAGGGGGCCCGGACCCCCCCCCTGCTCGCGCAGACCATTGATTTTTTACCTGTTACCACTTCAAACAAGCATTAATGACATGGATGGCAGCAAGTAGGTGAAGGGTCTAGCGGGTTCACGAAACTGCGGACCCTGCTCTGATATTATAATAGATGTGGTACCCGCTATAGGCCTAGTTCAAAGCCCATGAGCCGGTGTTGGGTGTGGCAGATGCGACCAGGTTCACTCGGTCAAGACATGTTCAAGGCTGAAATGCTGGGAAATGGCGTCTTCGGTGTGCAAATTTCACAAAATTTCCTTTGCGCGCGGGAACACCCCCTCGCGCTCCCCGGCGCTCCCCCTTCGCCTCCATCATCGATGACCCTCGATCCCCCTGGACCCCCATCTACTCGAAATCCTGGACACGCGCCTGGTTCCTCCTCTTTGTCTTGAGCAAACTCAAGTATCATGAGGGTATCCATTCTACGTTCACATCGCTTGTATGAATCACAAGCTTAGACAACCGCAAAACAAGCCCCCTGGCACACTGAAAAATAATCCCTTCTCAGATTGAGTACCTTTGGGGTACTCATACTATATTCATCTCATTAAGAGTACTCTATGTACTCATTCTGATTACCCATTATACTCATAGCATAGGATAACACGTTTGAGTACTCTTGCTACTCACAATGAGTACTGCAGCGTACGCACGATAGGTACCTTATTCTGTCTCATCTTGAGTACCCAGGGTGCAGTACTTACACATACCTTTTGCATGGTTTCATACCTTTTGCATGGTTTGGGGCTAAAAAAATCTTGCGGTTTGAGGTAGGTCGACCAGCTTGGACACATAATGTAACACTCTACTGCTTCTGACGCGATTTCATGGAGAACGGTTTCCCGATGCCACAGAAAAGTCGTGGAAGCGAAAAATCAAGCATGGAAATAAAGAGAACCTAGTGCCTAAAAGTTATGGCATATAAGAATGTCGCTGCCTCCAATACTAACATGGTAACAACAAAAGTTTGTAAAACAAACCTCGCTCATTATTTTTGTGGATACTAAACTTTTCGGAAATGATGCTGATCTGAACCACAAATGTCATAAACTTTACTTGAAAGAAATTCTTGACTCCCGTCTGTAGTATTTGTAGTAACTTAAATGTTACGGCTTACTCAGCCAAACAGAGTCCCCTGATCAGGGTTTTTCGATCGCCAAGAGTGTCCCACTCAATCACACAGTGGAAGAAAGGGGCAGCTCATTTTGGAGGAGCCAAAACTTCTCAAAATTAGTATCCCAATGGTACTCAGGTGAGCATCCTCTGTTACTCACCTTGAGTACCCAAGTACTCAGAATGAGTACTATTTGGTACTTGATATGAGAAGCCATACATCCCATACGAGAATATTTACCAACTCATTATGAGTATTTATCTACTCAGTATGAGAAGAAATAGAATATCATTATGAGTACCTTTCTACTCGTCTGGGAGACGGACCTGTTAGTACCCTAAAGTACTCATCCTGACGAGGAAATTTCTTTCAGTG